>BDMV01000002.1:17808544-17914727 GCA_008326285.1 Oryza officinalis | reverse complement strand
GTCCCTTACGCGCTGCGGTACGTATGATTCTTCCGTAGTACTTATGTTTTAGTACGATATCACATACAACTAACATATCTTCTTTGCAGCGATCATTACATACTTTTTCTGGTATATCCACGGGACCACCTGGCCATAGTGCTGGATCCGGCGCACTATGGCGAGGAAACATTTACAGAGTTTCTCGTTATATTAAATTTGTAAGTCCTGTTATGCACCATTTACTAAATGTTGGCTATTGTACTCTCGAAGACACATAATTGACTCAAACAATTGTTTTGTCTTTATAGAGCATACACATATTACGTAGACCACGGTGGACCAATCAATAATCTACAAAAGAAGAAGCTTCTCGTGAAGACAAGATGACCGGTAATTACATGTCTCTTGTTCCGACATTTCTTACACATACTTGTTTCACTCAAAATATTGATGTATACAATTTTTTTCAACATAGTGTTTTAAACAACCACCACAGACTAATTTATGCGGATACTACGTATGCGAGATGCTTAGACTCAACGGGAGATACACTACAAAGTTTGAAAAAGTAAGTCGAGAGAAAATATCTTTTCACACATTATAAGATCTTGTATAACTTTCCTAACTATAACAATGTGTATTCCTTCTGAAACAGATCCCGTCCGTTCCAGTTGTAGCGAACCGGTTCGACGATCGAACCATACTAAACTTGTGTGCAGATATTTGCCGCTTCATCCGCCGCGATGTCTGCAACCATTTGGGCGATTTCTACGATCCGGAGAGCCAGCTTGCGACGGATGATACCTTCAAACGACTTAGAGAGTGGGAAAAAGAACATATGTATAGTAGCTAGTACAAATATTTCTAATTAAGGATATATTTTATGTGGTTTTTTAAACTTCTGTAAATTGCGAGACGCGATGATACGTATATATATATATACATATGTCATGCATGCGTACAAATTTAATATCTTAATTCCATGAAAAAATAATTAATTACGTTCAATTCTTAATACGTGCGATGTGTATGTATACTATTACTGAGAGAGACGGAGATCTAGAGAGGGGAGAGATAAGGTAATATATTCACATAAAATAATAAACCAACATATAAAATAATATTTTATATACACATAAAATAATGGGCAGATCGCTTATCCCGTGCGGTCGCGTTAAGTGGACCGCACGGAATAAGCGATCCACCCATTATTTTATGTGCATATAAAATATTATTTTATATGTTGGTTTATTATCCCGTGCGGTCCACTTAATGCGACCGCACGGGAAGATCGCTTATCCCGTGCGGTCTGCTTAAGCGGCCCGCACGGGATAATGGATCTTCCCGTGCGGTTGGGCCGCCCGCACGCGAAAATGGTCTTTTCCCAGACCTTCTCGCGCGTGCGGGCAGGCTTTCCGCACGGAAAGGTGCCTTTCGGCCCGCACGGAAAGGCTGTTTCTGTAGTAGTGAAATGCTCATGCATACTACGATATCAAATCTTGGATGCTGAGAGCAGTGTAACCGGTGATTGCAAATAGGACTGAAGTCAAGTTATCCTGCATTGATCATTGAATGTCGATAAAACAAGAATGTATTGAAGCACTATTAACACTCTGATGCAGCTAAGTAGCTAGGGACAGTCTCCCGTGCTTGTTTTCCCAAAATGGGTTCAGAGATTCCATCCGAACTCACACTGCTAACTTGAATCAATTCTTCACTTGACTGTAAAATCACAGCTTCTTTCGAAAATAACACTACATTCCTGATGGCTAGATATAATGCATCAACACAGAGACAACCAACTGAACCAAGAAACCTGAAAAGCACTTTAGGTGAGCAGAGTGAAAAAGCTTTGGTACGCACTAAGAAGTCAATTGATCGATGTTGGGATGAGGGGATCAGATGATATGGGATTAGAAACATGATTTAGGGATGAACTAACCTGATTTATGTATTTAGTCATTTGGGTTAGGGATGAAGTAACCAGATTTTGGAGGCGGAATTTAGGGCCACCCGTCGGCCGTCGCAACAAAGCTTTATCGTCTCCATGCTCCATGGCCACCGTGGGCTTGGCGGAGCTGAACGCAGCAAGGAGGCTCAGCGTCCGGATCACGCTGTGAGGACAGAGAGGCACGTGGTGAGAAGGTCCGGTGCCCCGTGTCCGGGTCGGGATGCTCTGCGAGGACGGGGCACTGTGTATCGAGGATGCCTGGGCGGTGATATCGCAGCGCGTGAGGGTGAGGAGGTTCGACGTCCGGGTCGTCCGGTGGAGGTGAGGTTGTTGATGTAGGTATCTGCCGTAGGACTGGTGAGGGGGTTTTGGAGCCATGATGCAGGTAAGGGGAGGAGGACCGGCGGCCGTGCCGCGCCGCGCCGTGAGGACGGGGCCGGTGCAGTGAGGCAAGGAGGACCGCCGACTGTCGGGCGGGGTGTGCGGCGGCATGAGATGCGCTCGGTGAGGACGGAGACGTGATGCGGGCGAGTGCGAGTGCGAGTGCGAGTGCGAGGGCACGAGGATCGAGGGGCGGTGTCAAAGGGAGCGGTCAAGCAGACACGTGGGCATCGAAGGGAGGGACGGAGAGTGAAATCAGGCGGCGGAGTGGAATCGATGATTTCACCGTAGAATTGCAAGAGAGAGGGATGAACAGATCGGATCGCTGAGTCAAAAGATTGTATACGTTTGGCTGGTACACCTAGCAAAAAGTACGACTTCTCTTCTTTTTATATTAGCGTTAGTACTAGATTAACTATGTGGCCTCTCATTCATCTGTAAGTCCTAGCTTCTTATAAAGACATACTATTTAAGATGAAAAAATAGTCTTATGAAACTGGAGTGAACAAAATTGTTTAATGCAAAGTTTAAAAGGCAAAAATTAAAAACTTTCAAATGAAATGCAATTAAATGTGATGATATTTCAAAGGCTCAAATTAAACAAAAAATCATCATTTTTTCCCTCCTAATATATACCAAAATTTTTATATTCTAATCAAATTCAACTAAATTTGAGGAATTTCCAGGGCTAGGGTGGGAATATGAAATTAGCCTGCAAGATGTCATCAAGTTTGATTGAAAATTATTTTAAAATATAAATTTTGGTTCTTAACTTTGGAGTTAAATAATTTTATTACATATGATTTTTTAAACTAAAATTGTTCTTGTGTTGAGAATGACACTTATTAAGCTAGCGTTTACTCCCTCCATCCCAAAATATAAAACACAACCACTACTAACATAAAGATAAGAAAGAATTTAATGAGATCCTTGGTTAGATCACCTCAATGCATGCAATTAATGTGATTGAGTCGATATGATGGTAGAGGATATAAAATGAAGCGAATTTAGAGAAGAAAGATATGCTAGTTAATGTATGCATGCATGCACATCTTATATTTTTAGACATGGGAGAAAAAGTAGTTGTGTCTTGCATTTTGAGATGGAGAAAGTATTATTTTTAGCAAAGCAAGTAGAGTTATTTTTTTAAAAAAATTCTAACAAATAACTTTGATAAAATGGTCATAGTAGGAATCGGAACGAAAACTCGACGGCATAGAGGATAAGTCCAAACTCAGGGACATGGAAGACACAAAACGGAAACAGAAACTTAGGGACGTGTAAGTAATTTTCTAGATAACTAGAAAAAAATATCCGTGCGTTGTTACGAAAAACTAAAATTATGATGAACAATCGAGCAAGAGTTCAACTTTCATGATCCAAGCGCTTTAAGAAAATATTTTTCATGTTGTGCGCGAACACAATCTCATGTCAAAGTCCAGACATCAGGAATTTTTTTTCAAAGTAACCTATTTCACATTACAGCAGGTAAATTATTTTATTTGTACAACACCGTGACACAAACTAATTGAAATCCGACCTTGACATGGATCTATTGTTTTGCATGCAGACATGACCTCAACCAGATATATAAAAAAAGTTGAAACCTTAATGTACCATTAAGTCTCAACCTTCGCACCTGTGAGAATCAATCGAATATGCACCAACATTGAAAAAATGAATCCAAAATTTGAAGTATCATAAGTTACTCCCTACTTTTGTTTTATACATGCATTGACTAAACTTAGAAAATAAATAAAACAATAAGTTTTTTCTAGAGATTACAATGAATCAATAATCACTAAATTGACTCAAAAGTTAAAAATTTTCTACGGATAAACCTACTTGTTCCAGTAGGCTCCAATTGCCTCGCTGAACCGATCGTTCCCAGCTAATTTCTTTGTACACTTTACGGGCTTCAAGTCTTACATTCGATGTTGAGTTGATGCATATACAGAATAGTTGCTTGATACATTGAATTGGGATAATTGGTGAGTCTACTCTGAAATTTATCCATCCTTATTATATGCGGTGCATGCATATACAATGGCATTGATATTAAATTATACATAAACACAAATGATGACACCACTATATGTGCTGATTTATTTCAAACCAGCGTTTATAGAGCATTTTCTAATCCATATGACTCTTAGAAAAAATAAAAGTTAAAAACCAACACCTATAAATTTTAAAACTGGTATATATATACCGGTTTTTTTATAAAAAAAGTAAGTTATAAGTGTTTTTTTAACCACCCATCAAAACGGAGAGGGCGGAGAGAGAGCGGCATGCCCGCGCACCTCAATTCTTCCACCCATCCTTATTTCCTCATTTTTCCCGAGCTCTTTCTCTCCTCCACTCCTTTCCCTCTTTCCTCTCGGTCTTTCTCTCCTCCGCCCGCTCGCCCTTCTCTCCTTCAATCCGCTGTTGCACCCTCTTTCCTTTTCCTCGTTTTCTCCTTCTCTCCTCAGCCGGCGACGCTCTCCATCTCCAACCCTCCCTCTCCCCCTTCCCCCGGCAGCGTCGCTCCCCGTACCCCTCAACCACGGTGCCTCCCCTCAGCCGGCGGCACCCTTCCCCCCGTGGCGGCGCCCTACCTTTGGCGGTCGGTGCCTCAGCCGTAGTGCCCTCTCCCCGACCGGCAGCGTCCTTCACCTGGTGGGCGGCGACTCGGTCGTGGCGCCCGCTCCCCCTACCCCTCAACCACGGCGCCCTCCCCCCGACTGACGGCACTCTTCCCCAGTCGGGTGGTGCCCTACCCTTGGCGGCCAGTGCCTCAGCCGCGACGCCCTCGCATGGTGCTCTCCCCTTGGCTAGCAGCGCCCTTTCCCGACGGGCAGCGCCCACTCCTCAATGGCATCACCCTTCTCTCTAGCACAGCGGTGGCACCCTCTTCACAACAATGCCTCGGCGACGGCACCCTCCTCGCGGCGCACGGCGGTGCCCCCGCCAAGCTACCATGGCCTTGGGGCAGCGGCGTCCTCGGCCTCCATTGAACAGGGACGCTTGTGATTTAGTTTCTGTGACTTAATTTTCAGGGATGATTTGTGGTTAGATTTTTGATTTTGTGATTAAGTGGATTTGTGATTCATTTTCTCTCGTTTCTGTACATAATTATTGGCTCAGATGGATCGGATTTGATCTCTAGTTCAACGGGCGTGTTTGATCTGTACGTGCGTACGGGAGTGAGGCGGGGCGATGCGATATTGCGAACGGGCAAAATCAGGACGACGATGGGCTGACGAAGAAAAATTCCGAAAGCCTTATGTATGTTTTAGTTATATATAGATATAGATATAGATACACGTGCACACCATCTATTTAATAAAAAAAGTTATGTGACTAAAAATCTTTATATAGTATTACATAAAAAAACAAGAAGGTATTCCCTCCGTCACATAAAAAATAAATTTAATAGAGGATGTAATACATCCTAAAATTATGAAACTAGGCCGAGAAGTGAGCAAGTCCTATGCCCTCACATGTTTGTTCCCTATCAATGATGTCCTAATCTACATCAGTCATAATAATAAAAGTATCCGCATCTTTGCTACTCCCAATCCCAGTATGATTATGTCCCATGAGTTTTAGGGTTGAATGCAGGTATTAAAAACGGGGTGAAATTAAATGATGAAAGTTTGCGGTGTCCTATATTTTTTTTAACCTATTACAATCTTTGTTCGTTTAAATTTCCTACTTTTTTATTAAATAGATGGCGTAATACTTGACTAACGTGTCGGCTTGACCAGTTGACCCACTGCAGCTCATGGTCAAGGCTGATTAGGCCGTACAGATGTGACATGCTGATGAACCAAATATGCCACGAGGCCCAAGTTTTAAACGAAAAAGAAAAAAAATGCAAGTACATTTAATTTATTCATACACCTCACCTATAAAATATCAACATACTACTACTTTTTACTCCTTGTAAATTGATGTGACTTAGGGGTAGTGAAATTTCCCTAGGATAGTAAGCTCCAGAAATTTACTGTAATATGAGGATAGTAAATCTTATAATTTTACTATATGATATGGACATAGCAAATTCTGTAATCACTTTATCCTAAAATTAGGTAGAGTATGGGTATAGAAAATTTCGTTGTTTTGCTATGGCACGGGCACATTAAATTCCGTAGTTTTAGAGTTTAGGATTTGGGTTTATTTTTTCATAACAAGCCTTAAAATAAGAAATAACTAAGCAGAATAAAACCTTGAAGAGAAAAACTGAAAGAAAAATGAAAGATTTAACAATAGGTTTATATATATAGAAAGCTTTTTTTGTCATGGAAGTTGCGAACAATTTCTACATACACGTTTACCTGATTATAAAACAAGCGTGTGTGTATGCCTATTTTCTAGTTTAGTATAGTTATGGATGGCTGGATAGATAGATTCCATCTACGCACTGGAATCTATGAAGGAAACATTTATTTTTTTATATGCAAACTTCATTGATTTTTTTAAAAAATTAAATGTTTCCTTTTCAAATTCAAGGAAAAAATCAATTATTTTACATTTTTTTATTTTGCCACACTCTAATATTTTTCTCACAACTGAAAATTTTTCTTTAATGATGAAACTTGCTGTTCTAGGGTTATGAACTAGGATCAGTAAGGTCAATGTTAGAAAAAACAATTATGGTCAACTTGATGAGCACCCCGGCGGCGAGCACCCAAATATATCCCCTCTCTTGCACAGTTCCAACGAGAATTAAAAAATTAATTTTTCTGAAATTTTAGGTGCTGCTGGCAGCACTATCACACTGAATTAAATCCAAGCAACAACAAAACTGATATATTCAACTCAAAGTCTATATAAATTCAACGAGAATTAAATCCAAGCGAGGTAACGAAGGTTCAGCTTACCAAAACTGGAACCCACAAAATCTATATAAATTCTTCCACCCGTGTCTGACAACACAAATACACAAATCAGAAGAAGGGATTCAAACGAGAATCAATAACACCAGGCCGGAGACTGATTTCCTGGTCACGCGCTTTACTCCAAACCCCTGCCATCAACCTATTCATCGAGGGACTAAACCCTAGATGAGAAACAAAAGCTAAAATAAACCCTAGATGAGAAACAAAAACTAAAAAAACTCCCCTCCTGATGACTATTCGCTATTCTAGGCTTGCAGGCCAGGTCTAAAGACGGCACGCATGCCCAATAACTAAACCAGACCGAAGTCCAATATGGACTCAAAATATAGAAAGACTAATCTAACTACTTTGGTAATGTGGCTGCTAATGATCCTATTAATGATCCTTAGCTAATTAACCTATTGGTACAGGAAGTGAACCAATGCATGTATATTCTTGGAATTGCTTCGTTCCTTGCACGACAACTTGTATTTCACCAACCAAAAATACCAAGGACTTGGACACATCACAACTAATGGAATGAGCACATAGGGGATCGATATTGAAATTTATGGGTACTTATTATTATCACACTAAACCTTCGCAGCAATATACGGGGCTTCACCTAGTAGTATATATATTGGACAACCACTACTTCGAAGTCCCAACACTCCAGAGAAGGGGCATCCAAGAGAAAAAAAATTCTCGAAATTGTGTTTACTACTCCAAAAAATTAAATCAAATAAAAGGCTAGATAAAAGATAACAAGGTAAGGTCACCATATATATCATAAATGGATTTAAACCTTATATTTCTAGTTGTTTTGGATTATTCATCAGCAAAAATTACTCCACCAGGTCAGACAACTTTTTTAAGAAAATGGAAATTTTGAATGTGCAAATTCAGATATTGTTGGATGCTCCAAACCATGCATAGTGCTAAACTAACTAAAAGTATTTAGAACATATAATTAAACATTGTGGAAGAAGCATATTTGTAACAAACTCAACAAAGTAACTGTCCATACAAAGACACAAGCCGTATCAATAAAGGAACGAAGTTACTTAGGCCCTGTTTGATACATTTATCTTTCATCTTCTCCATACAAAAGAGGCAAGATATTTTAAATGGAAGGATTCTACATAGCTTCTAAATAAGACGAGTTATTTCCACTAGTTTTGCATAACAAAGTTGGATTTTACACAAGCAGAAGTTGTCCAAACATAGCCATCCCTTATCGCCATGTTTAAGCTAATTTAACCCTCCTTTGGAAACAAAAAGAACCAAATTTAGCAAGACACTTGATCCATGGTGGCTATGATGTCATCAACAATATTCTTGGCATCCATGGCAATACCGGCCAATCCTCTCCTAGCAAACCCAACACAATAGAACCTATTTTTACCTCTCCAATGATTTGGAAATTTTTTCTTCAGAAAACCATCATTTCTAAACATGCTTTCACCGTTCTGACACCAAAATAAAAGGATTATCCATTTGCAATAATGAAAAAAAGATGATGCATGCTACGACAATATCATGGTCTAAATAAAGAGATTTGATAAAAAAAATAAATAACTATCAATAATCTTTGTACCTTTAGCTATGTATTAACTGTGCTTTTGTAGTCCGTGGCAAACACAATGGCGTCAAATGGAATTTGCCTCCCACAATAAAATTCAACATTGTTTGCATTTATCTTCAATATTCCTTTGAGCACCTAATAGAGGCATGAAACAATGGTGTTACGTTTTGACATCAATTGAGGCCAGAAATTTCACTATCAACCAACCAATTTACTTTTATATCTTAAGAGTAGATGCATAATTACCTTGATAACTCTTCCGATGATTAATTTTGCAATGCCAACATCAATGACAGCTGATCTGCCTGTTTGTGACTTCAGGAAGAGAGGGCCCATTTTAGGCCTCATAATGCCATGCTTTGACAAGTCCCCAAAAAAGAATTTGGCTACCATTACAAGAAGAGAGTCCACTGTTATCACTGGTAGCCCAAGATTTGCACCATTGTCATCCCAAAACGTATTAGTTCTTTGGTCATTATATGTACCTGCATTCAAGTTGCCATGAAACCATTAGACAACCATTATAATTTAGGGGCCAGGGGGGGGGGGATCTATAGCTAGATAGTGAGAACAAGTCAGCATTGGATAATATGTGTGTGTGTATATATATATATATAAAGAGAGATAATGATATTCCTCATTTATATTATCCATTTGCATAGAATCAAAGCTAAACGTAGAGCAAATTTTGTACTACACGGATAATTCCCAATTATATATGCACAATAGAATTAACATATTTCAACACTACTTGAACAATCTACCTTGCAAAGAATGAGAACCCAAGATGAAGTGCATACATGCAATATTAATAAATATGATGTACATGCTGGCCTGCGAACAACTATGGAGATGTGGGTGCCATGTGTGGCAAGGTCATAGGTGATCTCCATGAAAACAACCACCTCCTCCATTGTCTCAATCACTCGTAACACGTAGCACAATGCAACTAGCCAACTGAAGTTGAGAACTGTAGTTAGTGATGTTTCCGTGATACATACTAATGAGGAATATGGGTGTATTTGTAATATGAAAAATGTGATCATATTGATAGTAACTATAGCAGATAATGCATTAATTTTGTTTGGAGTTGGATGTAATTTTAGATGAATCCATTAAGCGCATTAAATGTGTACAGTTGCTTGGGCTCTTATTCTTATCTTATTGCATTTATATATTGATATTACATCATAATGTTAATTTAAAAAGAATAAAGACGAGGGGTATTCAAATACATTAATAATCTCCAATGACGAGGCATATCTATCTACCTACCTACCTACTGTATCTACCTATATTTATATATTTATAGATGTATTAATTGAACACTTTCAAGTTCCTATGATATAAGATATTATCTAACTGTTGATCAACTAGATCGTGTTATGTTAACTGTAGATTATTAATCTCTGTTTAACGTCATGGCCTAATGGGCCTTGCAAAGCCCATCTAATCTGTCTCCAAAGTAAGTACACATTGTTTTTTTTTAGGCTTTTGTACGTTTTTATGGAAATCTGTTGCCGTAACATACCTATGTATTCGTACGATATTTTTTTTTTGGTGCTTTGAAGGTTTGCGCCAACCATTAATTTGTTATTTAATTCAATTTCTCATGAATCTTTGGGGTACTATTCACGAACCCACTGTATTCATGATGAGTAGACCAATAAATTAAATCTTAATTCTCTAAAAATTCTCACTAATTACAAATAGAATTAAAAATTTTGCAAGTAAGAAACTTTTTTAGTATGTGTAGTAGAGCTTAAAATAACGCTGTAGTGTTAAATATCTTAAAACATAATAACTCTTAAATTTTCAATAAATAAAATATTAATAAAGTTGTACCTTCTTGGACCCTTAATTTAATTTAGTAGTTACTTAAATTAATTTAAAATTCAAAATTAATAATTATCAAGTTGTAATTGAAGTAACAATCCTCTTCGGTGGGCTAGGGCTCACCATATACTGAGTAGTGGCCCATGGTTCGTTGGGCCACATCCACCTTACACTGGTCCATAGTCCACGGATCGTTGGGCCCACCGTATGCTAGGCCGTGGCACATGGTTATTTGGGCCACGACCTACCATTAACTGTGCCTCGTTCCACCATACATTGGGCCAAGGCGTAAAGTTCTTTGGGCCTCAACCCACCATATGCTGGCCTCCAGTTGTTTATGACAAATTAATTAGTCAAGAACAGTTTTGTTAGGTCAACGGGTGACAAATCACAAATTACGCCATGTTGGATTTGATGTCATCAGCTTGTCCATATGGCAGCACCGGATCAACCGGTGTGTTATGTTTTTTGTTTGGTGGTGACAATTTGTGTGGAGATTATGGGTAACATATACCCACATGACTAGCTTATCCGACTGTTTATAGGGGATAGACTATGAGTCATGATTATGTAATAGGCTTAGGACTTAAGTATTACGTTACCTTGTGTATTAAGGAACGACTTATAGTGCTAAGTCGAAAATACTATGGAGTTTTATATAGTATGTAGTTAGGTCTCCGACTTGTGAGCCTACTCTTTAAACCTATATAAGGAGGGTAGTACGTCACTTGAGGCATATAGAGATAATAGCAATTAGCTAGGTTTTTTTCATACACAACCCGATCAAGAGATCAATATACAACTCGGCGGATCCAATCCCGAAATAGGAGTAGGGTGTTACTTCTTCATAGAAGGCCTGAACTTGTCTAAACTCTTTTGTCTACTAACCCATCATGTTTGGCACTTGAGCGCTACCCCCTGTTTATTATTGTCGAAATCAGGTTTTGACAGTTGGCGCGCCAGGTAGGGGTGCGTCAAGTTTTCTTCTTCTCGCCGACTAGCGCGTTGGGATTTGCATTAGGCATCGACGACTTCTCCTTCCCTCTAGGGCAGGCGTTCTGCTTTGGCAACCTTAACTTCATCACCGACAATTTCGACAAGATTTCTCTCCTTGACTCAAATCCGAACCAGTCAAGAGGGGAAACTACTCGGCGCCGTTCGGGTTACCAAACGTCGCTGAGATCTACTTCAACCTTCTATCTTCTGTGTTGGGACCGAACCACTCGGGAGAATTTTCTGCATCACCGTCATGCTGCGGTCCGAGCTCCAGGGAGATCGCCGTTATGATTCAACCCCTCAGATCATGCTCATCTATCGAGATCGCTGACTACCTTAACTCTTTCGACTTCGATGATCTCTACAACATCTCCACGGAGGACCTCAACGACTCCGACTTCGACAACGACTATCCTCCGCTATTCTTCAACGTCCTCATGGCTGAAGTAGGGGAGACTGACTCAGCCGTGGCTCACAGGGTTGCGGAAGAAGAACGAGCCAAGTTCGAAGAGGAGCGTAAGCGCAAGGAGGAAGAACTCAAGCACAAGGAGGAGGAGCTCAAGCGAAAAGAAGACAACGATAAGAGAAGACGAAATCTAAGGGCAGCTGGGCGTTCCGCTCACGACGCCATACTTCAGACCCGAGTCAACAACACCAACGTCTTCCTCACACCCCAACAGAATGCGGTCGTCGCTCTCACCCTCATCGACACCGTCATAGACATGGCACCTCCCGGCGTAACTCCAATCTTGGACAAAGTCAAGACTATCATCGCCGCTACAGCATCACTCGGCACTCCAGCGGGCTCTGCTCGGGGAGCCACCGAGTCCATCGCCGAGACACCCGATGGTAGCCGCCTACCACCGATGCGATCCAAGGACTACCGAAAACCCGAGCTCAACAAGACACCCGCCAAGTCCAATGACCCCAGTCACCACGCAATCTGGAAGCGTCGAGATCAGTCAGCCGACTCTCATGATAGAGGTCATGGCCGACCACCCATCCATGGTCGAATCCGCTATGGCAATAGCTCAAGTTACCAGAGTAGCTCTCGAAGGCCCGCGCCGAGTGACTTGAGGGAGGTACTTGACCGGTGTCATCGCGAGCGCAACAAGCCCTACCTTGAAGATCGAAGGGATTCCCCCGACAACTATGATGATGGAGTACTCGCGTTCACTCGGGACCTGCGTCGAGTGAATTGGCCGAGTGGTTTCAAGCCCACTGGGATTGACAAGTACGACGGCAAAACCAACCCCGAGTCATGGTTAACCGTCTACACCCTTGCCATTCGCGCAGCAGGAGGAGACAGCAAAGCCATGGCAAACTATCTGCCCGTCGCTCTCGCCGACTCAGCCAGGAATTGGCTCACAAGTTTACCAAGAGGTTCGATCGATTCTTGGAGCGAGCTTCGAGACCACTTCATCGCCAATTTCCAGGGTACCTTTGAAAGGCCCGGGACTCACTTCGATCTCTACAACGTGATCCAGAAGCCCGACGAGTCACTAAAGGACTACATTCGGCGTTTTTTGGAGAAGCGAAACAAGATCCCCGACATCACCGACGACATCATCATAGCTGCGTTCCAGAAGGGTGTCCGCAATGAGTTGCTAATTGGCAAATTCGGGCGCAAGCCTCCAAGAACAGTCAAGAAGATGTTCGAGACAGCCAACTCCTACACCAAGTCAGACGACGCAATCAAAGCTTCACGGCAGGACAAGCAATCCGGGAGTAGCTGGCGCCCCAAAAAGGACAATGGCAACGGCAACGGCAACAATGGCAAAAAAGATCGCAAGCGTAAGCCCGAGGATCTGGTCGCCGCAACGTCGAACTACCAATAACAGCGTCCATGAGTCACCGCCTACGACAGGATCATGAACGCCCAATGCACTCATCACCCGAATCACAAGCACGTGGCCATGGATTGCTTCATCTACAAACAGTTCGCCGAGCATTATGCTACTCAGCTCCACCAGAAGCCATCGGATGGAGCCAACACCTCAGGAACCAAGAAGTACGATGCAAACGGTGGCTCATAACCTTTCCAAGACCACAGGACCGAGTTAAACCATATTTTTGGAGGGCCACTAGCATATGAACCGAAGAGGAAGTAGAAGTTGACTGACAGGGAAATCAACGTAGTTCAGCCTGAAGTCCCACGTTTCCTACGATGGTCGGAAGTGGCCATCACGTTCAACCGCTCGGATCATCTTGACCAAGTGGTTCACCCGGGGCGGTATCCCCTGGTACTAGACCCGGTATTTCGCAACGTCAAGCTCAAGCGTGTCCTCATCGATGGCGGTAGCGCCCTCAACATCCTCTTCGCCAAGACACTGGATGAGATGCAAATCTCAAGATCTGAATTAAAGCCGAGTTCAGGCCCTTTTCACGGAGTCATCCTAGGGCTGTCGTCTACGCCACTCGGGCAAATCACTCTTCCAGTCACCTTCGGCACTCGGGAAAATTTTCGGACAGAGAACGTCAGCTTTGAAGTTGCCGACTTTGAAGCCGCTTATCATGTAATCCTTGGAAGACCTGCGCTCGCCAAATTTATGGCGGTTATGCACTACACCTACCTTATGATGAAGATGCCCGGTACCAATGGAGTCATCTCCTTGCGCAGCGACGTCAAGCAAGTCTTCACCTGCGACAAGGAAAGCTACGATATGGCCCAAACTCGTGAGAGATTACTCGGCTAACAGGAGGTCCGACTGGCCGCATCAACGTCAGGCGCAGGCGAGATCCCAGCAAAGAAGATGGCCAAGTCGGGAGAAGGCGACGCCAAGACGAAGAAGATTCCACTTGATCCCTCTGATCCCTCCAAAACTGCTGTAATAGGCGTCGAGTTAGATCCCAAATAGAAAAGCGCGCTCATCACCTTTCTACAAACTAATAAATATATATTTGCTTGGAAACCATCTGATATGCCTGGTATTCCTAGAGAGGTGATTGAGCACTCATTAAATGTTAAAGAGGACGCGAAACCTATTAAACAACGACTTCGCCGCTTTATCCAAGATCGAAGAGATGCTATCAAGGAGGAACTTGCCAAGCTTTTGGCAGCCGGATTCATCAAAGAAGTTTACCACCCCGACTGGTTGGCCAACCCGGTTCTGGTTTGGAAGAAGATAAAACAATAGCACATGTGTGTAGACTACACCGACCTCAACAAGTCTTGTCCTAAGGATCCCTTTGGTTTGCCCCGCATTGATCAAGTCATCGACTCGACCGCCGGCTGCGAGCTTTTGAACTTCTTGGATTGTTACTCGGGATACCATCAAATCAGCTTGAAGGAGTCCGATTGCCTGAAGACATCATTTATCCCCGTTCGGAGCTTACTGTTACATCACGATGCTCTTTGGCCTCAAGAATGCTGGAGCTACTTATCAGCGTATGATCCAGAGATGCCTTCAGACTCAACTCGGGAGGAACGTAGAAGCTTACGTCGACGATGTTGTTATCAAGACCAAGCAAAGATAGGATCTGATTGCCGACTTAGAAGAAACTTTCTCAAATATTCGAGCCTTCAGGATGAAGTTGAACCCAGAAAAGTATACGTTTGGAGTGCCGTCAGGCAAGCTACTCGGCTTTATGGTGTCTCATCGTGACATTAGAGCCAATCCAGAGAAGATCAACGCTATTCGAAATATGAAGCCGCTGAGTACCCAGAAGGATGTCCAGAAGCTTACTGGTTGCATGGCGGCGCTAAGCCGGTTCGTTTCTAAACTTGGTGAACGAGGCATGCCCATTTTCAAGTTGCTCAAGAAGACAGACGAGTTCTAGTGGACTCCGAAGGCATAGAAAACTTTTGAAGACTTCAAGGATTTCCTCACGACGCCGCCCGTGTTAGCTTCACCTTATCCCCTAGAGCCTTTGCTACTCTACGTTTCCGCAACCTTTCAGGTGGTCAGCATGGTTTTGGTCGTTGAACGAGAAGAGGAAGGACGAGCTCAGAAAGTTCAAAGGCCAATCTACTTCGTTAGCGAGGTGTTGGCTGGATCCAAAACACGTTACCCCCAGGTACAAAAATTACTATATGGAGTTTTAATTACCGTCAGGAAGTTAGCTCATTATTTTCGAAGTCATTCGGTCACTGTGGTTACATCTTTTCCACTCGGCGACATCATTCATAATCGGGAGGTTACCGGGCGTATCGCAAAGTGGGCTTTGGAGTTGATGCCATTGGATATTACCTTCAAAGCCAGAACATCTATAAAGTCCCAAATCTTGGCCGACTTTGTGGCCGAGTGGACCGAGTGCCAAGGAGATGTACCTAGGGAGGAACTGCAATATTGGACCATGCATTTTGATGGGTCTAAATGAGTCACCGGTACAGGAGCTGGAGTTGTCTTGATTTCTCCGATTGGAGAGAGGCTACGGTATGTTCTTCAGATACATTTTGCTGCTTCACACAATGTGGCCGAGTACGAAGCCTTACTTCATGGACTACGACTTGCTGTGTCTCTCGGCATACGTCGAATGATTGTACGAGAAAATTCCCAGTTGGTAGTAAATCAGGTGATGAAGGATTGGTCTTGTTTAAATGACAATATGGCTGCTTATCGTAAGAGGTTCATAAGCTAGAAGACAAGTTCGATGGCTTGGAGTTATCTCATGTTTTGAGGCATAACAATGAGGCAGCAGATCAATTAACCCAGTTTGGCTCTAAGCGAGAAGCGGCCCCAACTGATGTCTTCTAAGTGGATTGAGGCTAGGCCGGTTGCTACAATAACCGCAGATAAGGTGCGAGATTTTATTATAAACATTATGCATCGGTTTGGTGTCCCAAATAGGATTATTACCGACAATGGGACTCAGTTCACTAGGGGCGTCTTCAAAGAATTTTGCAAAGATTTTGGAATCAAGATTTGTTATGCGTCGGTGGCACATCCTAGAAGCAATGGACAGGTTGAACGCGCTAATGGTATGGTTCTTCAGGGTATTAAGGCCCGAGTCTTGGATAGATTGAGCCCCTATGCTGGTAGATGGGTTCAAGAGTTGCCTTCAGTATTATGGTCATTATGGACTACGCCCAGTCGGGCTACGGGCCAGTCGCCTTTCTTCCTAGTTTATGGGGCCGAAGCCATGTTGCCGAGTGAGATGGAATTTAAATCTCTTCGATTTCGCAATTTTAATGATGAGCGTTATGATCAAGACCGAGTCGATGATTTGACTCGACTGGAAGAGGCTCGTGAAGCTGCATTGGTTCAAGGACTTCGACGTTATCATAATCGAAATGTTCGGTCAAGAGCTTTTATTGTTGGTGATATGGCCCTACGAAAGATTCAGACGACGAAGGATAGACATAAGTTATCTCCATTATGAGAAGGACCTTATATAATTGCTGAGGTCACTCGGCCAGGAGCGTATCATTTGAAGCGTGAAGATGGGACAATCGTGGAAAATTCATGGAATATTGAACACATTCGTCGATATTATACTTAATTTTTTTGTATCATGTTCTTCTCGACTGCCGACTTCAAGTAAGTTGCCTTCTTGAGTTGCTAGTCGGGGGCTATGAATATCAATAAAGTATGAAGTTTTTTATTAACAATGACTTGTTTATATTTGGTTTATCATTGTTTGTTGTTCTGGTTTGAGTTAAGTAAATAAGGACTGAAAATTTTTTAAAGACTTAATATAGTTTAGGCTTGGTGACAGTCGGATGAAAATTTTTAAGAAATTAAATGTGAGGACTCAAATTAGGGCATAAACATAAATAAACTGAGTATTTACAAGTTGGATCACAAGAGTTATTTACATCAAACAGTTATCCTTGAAAATTCTCAGCTACATCAGCAGCAATTTTCTTGGCCAACTCCTGTGTTTCATTGATCAGCTCCAAGGCTTGTTCATCAGTAATGCCGTCTGCAAAGCCATCTCCTGTAGAGTTTATATCTACTCGGGGATAGAGAGACTTTGTCATCGCCAGGGTTTGACTTGCAATCATGATAGTAGCATCAGTAATATTTTCTATATACTTTTTTGGAACTGTTCTGAGTTTGTCGAAGATTTCCAGAGCATCTATAGCACTTGTTCCAAGGCCGTTCTCATAGATTGCTAACAATATAGGCGTGGTTGCATTGACAATGTCATCCCTGACTCTTTTGGCTCTCTGGACTTTTTCAGCAAAGACTTCAAATTGAGCACGGGATTTAACTTTGTTGGCTACAAGATAGATATGATTCAGGTTATACTAATGACTAAGATGAATTGAATCAAGGAGTATAAGTTTTTGGGGTTACCTTCAATTTTTGCTATGGCTTTATCTCTGTCAGACTCAAGTTTGGCGTTATCATTTTTTGCCTTCTTTAGATGAGCCTTGAGGGATTCAATTTCAGATAAATTGGCTAAAGCATAAAGATTTAGAGTTAATGAAGTTGAATAGAATCAAACAAGGACAGATGAGTTAATTTTTCTTACCTCCGATTGAGCCATGAAGTTCCAGGTTCATATCCCGAAGCTTGTTGATTTCCTCCCACAGGACAACTTCTCTAGCTGCAGCTTCTTCTTTGGCTTCCTTGAGGTATTACTGGATGTTTTCTAGAGAATTGACATGAGGCACCAGTTTTTCCAGGGTATCAGACTTGGCCTGTGAGCGACGATATATTCTCTGCATTGCAAAACATGAATTAGTCGGTTACAAGAGACTATGCAATTGAGATGTGAGGGATTTGTTGTTACGTTCATCAGTCGAGTGGCTTCATTGAGGCTGGCAACAAGCATATCATGTTCTTCAGCTTCTTTTTGCTTGTTTAATATGATGCCTTGCTTCTTGCCTTCAGCATCGCGCCACTGGATCTTGACTGGAGGCATTGAGTCTTCTGTGGATTTCAGTCGGACAATTTTTTCATCTTCTCGAGTTGTTTGTTCTAAGGATGATGTGTAAGATGGAATTTAGAAGATATGTTCAAGACAAGGATGTGATGATTATTGGGTTTACCTGTTGTCGCTTCAGGACGGTTTTCTTAAGTGACAGCATCCTTAGTTGTTTGATCTTTGTTGATTTCTTCAGTAGCTGATGCTGGATCTTCAACTGGTATTTCTTGGTTGGTTGGGTCTGTTCCTCTTTGTCCGGCTGGTTCTCAGTCGGGGGCTCTTGAGTTGATGTCTGATTGGCAGAGTCCGACTGGTTTCCAGTCGGGAAAGCTTGACTGGCAGTCGGGGGCTCTTGATCAAGGATGGCTTTACTCGGGAGAGGGTTCTGGGACCCTTGTTCTACAGCCTTCGTTTTTTCTGGCGCTGCAGATGGAATTGTTCTTTCTGTCTGCCCGGTGGGATCTATGTCTTGAGGTTTTTTACAGAAGAAGATAGGAAGTGATCAAAGTGGAATCAAGTAAGTTTTCAAAAAGAAGATAATACCAGTTGTGTGAGAGAAACCTGTTGGATTTCCTGATTTTTGGAGCGGATCTGGTGGCCTGGATGAGCTTATATTAGCCTTGGGGTTTTAGACTTCTTCAGATTCTTCATCCGAGTCATCCACGACTAGCTTCCTTTCTTGAACCCAGCCCTCAGTCTGCCCGACTTTATTGGTGTTCTGCCAACCAACGGGCCAACTGGAATGCTCTGCCCGAAAACCAAGACTGGATAGAAGCAAACAATCTTCTGGCAAAAATTCTTTAAATGAAGAATAAGGGTCTCCAAGGAGAACATATCACTCGGCACTTCATCAAGTGTCGACTGACGCCTAGAACCAGTTTGCATGCCAGCCCTTGTTGGAAGATTTCAGAACAAGAGAAAAATAGTCTTTGCGGAGAGTGCCGCGGAGTTGAAATCCGGCGCCGCCAACGACACAAGGGTTATCCTTGGTTGGGTGGGCCTTAAGAGAGAATATGCGGTGGAAAAGGTTGAAGTGGGGATAGGCTCCAAGGAAGGCTTCACACACATGGATAAAAATGGCAATGTGCAGTATGGAGTTTGGATTCAGATAGTAAATCTTGAGACCATAGTAATCAAGAATGCCGCGAAAGAATTTGAAAGTGGGCAGACCAAATCCGCAATAGAAAAAGTGGGTGAAAACTACGATCTCACCGATATTCGGAGTTGGGAACTCTTCGCCGTATGCTGGGCGCCAGCCGATGATCTCCTTGGCTGGGAGAACTCCGTCCTTCACCATCTCTTTCAGAGTTGACTCCTTCATGTCAGAGGTTACCCATTGGTCGAAGGGAATTTCTCTCTCTTTCGCCATGGGTGAGATTTGTGGGGGATCAAATTAGGTGCTGGGAGCAGGGATTCTTGGAGGAGATGTTAGGAGCAGGGTGCGCGCGGTGGATTTTGATGGAGTTTTGAATATCCGGATGAATGGATTTGGATGAGCTCGTGTTCTAGGTTTTCTCGGAGGCGCTTGTGAATAGGAGCGCGAAAGGTGAAATTTTTGAAGATGAAGCGGCGGGGAAGACGACGGCGCTTCAGTGAGTTTTAGGGTATCGATAGGTTTTCTCATATTTGGGCCAAGGCCTATGAGAAGCTTACCGCTCATGATTCAGGTGTGGCCTATCACGTGTCTTTAGGAACTTAAGCAAATTTGCCTTGGCAATATGCACGTGTTCTATTGCCCAATGCCTTTTAAATTCTTCCATACAGCGATTATTCAACTTTTACGAGTTGGTGCGATGCAACTTGGATGGTGACAAACAGTAAAACTTTTTCATAACTATTTTGGCAACTTTTCTATAAGTTGTTGGAGCTGTTTGGTTCTTTTAAAGCAATTGATTCTATATCAATGCTAATTTGCCACTTTGGTGTGTTTCCCTGGTTAAGACCGAAATAACTCGGATAGCATGAGCTTGCTAAGACTCGGAGTCATTATACATTGTGCCTTAATTATGAGGATATGTGTTATATGATTTTTGTGATTGCTTTTTGGCTTTGGCTTAGCATTTATTTATATCACTTGGATGAGTATGATTATTATAGTTCTTGACTATATGTTTAGTTTATTCAATTAAGCACATAGTTGGGGGCTACACCTAATTAGGTGCATCTAGTCGATGCACCTGGATATATATTTTATGACTTTCTCGCCCTTCACAGCCTTCTTATTGGATGATAAAGCACTCGGAAGACTTAGGCAGAGATGATGGAAGCATTCGGCGATGGAGGCACTCGGCTATGGAGGTACTTGGCTATGTGTTATTCTGGTTTGAGGCAAAGTTATCTCGTCGACTGTGAAACCATTCATGACAAATATGACTTTTTGCTATCTTCGAGAAATCAGGTTTCGACAATCTGGAACGTCACTAATTCTTGACGATGAAAAAATTGTCACAGCCATTCGTGACAGATACGACTTTTTGCTCATACAAGGTAATCCCAAATGAAGCTTCTGCCACTTGTCCTTTTGTCACAAGCTAGGTTCTCACAAAACACGAGTTGTGACGGAATTTCGCTAATTGATGATAGTGTCTCGTCAAAGAAGGCTAAAACCATTGTAATGAGGACTCCTCTAATTTTAATCTAACTAGTATATAAATTATATACGATTAGAATTTAAATATTTTAATCTAAAAGTAATAGTATATGTAATGCACGGTTAACGGCTAGTGTATTAGTAGTGGTAGTAGGAGAACGGACGATTATAGGCAGTAATAAATGGATACAGTTTCTTGTACTTGACTAGTGAGAAAATTATATGCTTTCACACCACTGTTTTTTGAAATTACTTTGGGATGTAAACCTGGGCCTATTTTTTTAGACATTTTGAACCTTTCACAAAACTTATTTGACAAATGGACACCCTCACTACTATATAACTGTTCATCATGAATGACCTATTCATATCAGGAGCTCGCGAACCATCACACCGTCGTCATCTTTGATGAGTCGGAATAAATATCGACAAAGATGTACAGTTACAGGCAATTTTCATATACCTTTCGGCCGAGCCTGTCACCGATGACCAAAGTGCACGGGGCGGATTTGGTGGGGCTGGCCATGCTAAAGTCCAGGTGAACATGATCAAGAACAACTGGGTCAACTGGTCTCTGGAGATCCCACAAAACAACGAAATTTTGACCCTTAAAGCTGCACATGGGACCTTTATTGAATGGCGCAAGGACCAAATTGTCATAACGATGGTAGGTCAAATGCACCAAGTTGTCCGCCGCCAAGACCTGCTCTAGCTTCTTCAGCCCCTCCTATCATCGAAGGTCCACCACAGAATGATATCCCTGTACAAGATGATACAGATTTTAGGTTTAATCCTATGGAGGCCGACAACATGGCTAACATTCCCCCTTCTTTCAAAAAGAGCAAGGCACGTTCTTCTCCACCAGTGGTATCTAGCAAAAAAGTTCGTGGAAGGGGAAAAGAAAAAGGAAAGATGCACACCTTGCTGCTGGCTCCCAAGAAACTAGATCTAGGCAAGGAGGTATTAGTTCCCACTAAGAGCCTAGCTCTAACAAGCTTCCAATTAGGTATGTCATTGGTTGGAGACCACGAGCTAGCCAAGATGGGTCCTGCTTATCGAGAGTTGCACGGATACTACATGGAGATGTCCAACTCAAGGAGAAAGAATAGAGAGACAAAGATAATGGGCCATCATGGTGCAGAGCCATTTCTTGGGCCACCTAGCTATATTGTAGTAGGATTTGAGGATCTCTTTGACCTCTTCCGGCTGCGAGTGGTGGACACCAATCTCCTTAAGTGTTACACGTTGTAAGTATTGATAAGTACAAAATATGCTAATAACAATCCATATAGAATGCTTATAAGTTTATTGTATTGCTTGTAGGTTAAGTTGGAAGCATGTATCCAAAAACAGAACCCAAGTTGGCTTCCTAGATACAACCCAAGTCAATGAAACAGCTCTGCAGAATACATTAGAATTGTCGACAACTTATATCAAAGATTGCTTGTGGGCCCGTCAGGACAAAGACTTCATTCTATTAGCCCATTATCAACAGTAACTGTGTTACCTAATTAGATAAAAATCCACAACGCGTATATCTTTAGTATTTAACTTGCAATATATTAATGTCGCAGGTTCCATTGGATTTTCCTGGTCATAGTGTCGAAGTGGAGTAAGGTCTACTACCTTAACTCCCAAATTAGTGAGAAATACAATTTTTCCGCGCTTGAAGCTGCATTAAATGATGTGTGGGCCCAATATGTGCAAAAAGGAGGCAAGCGTAAGGAAGGACGTCTCGACTTCTATCACCACAAAGACTTACCATGCCGTCAACAAGTTGGTGAAACTTGTGGTTTTCACGTATGCCATAACATGAAGACTTTGCTGAATAAGGTGACATTGCTAGATCTCGAGGTTTGTGCTTACGTATACTTAATTGCAAAAATAAAAGCTAGTAGTTCAATGGTGTATATATATACGCACATATGTATATATATATACTAACTTGCTGTCACACCCCGCCCTTGCGCCACTGTACAAATGGCACCGAGGAGGGCATGCCGCAGGAAAACGGCGAACCGCTTTCCCATAGAACCGCAAAACAGGTACCAGTCCCAGGATAACGATGCTGGTACCAGCGGTAACATGATGAATCAATGCAAGATTTAAATATATACAATATACCTTTACGTTATAGCTTCGGGTAATCCCTGAGTTACAACCTCCAATCAGAGTTAGCAGCAGTGAAACTTAGCGAGGCTAGGACACCAAATCCACGGGCAGAAGTTTGGGTTTAGGGACAAAACTCCAACCTTCATCTTCTTCCTGAACTTAAGACAAGGGAGAAAAACAACAACAATGGGGGATTCAGTACTTTCGTACCCAGTAAGCCACAAGGAAATGTGTACATGCAAGCTTCAAAGAAAGGCTGAGTTTGTTTGGTAAAGCATTTTAAAACACTTTTCAGAAGTCTACGTGTAGGTTTCAAAAATACACTTTTCCTTCAGAAGGAGGCGTCTCACCTCAATCCGTTCTACCCATGTGGTCGTATTGTGAGATGCTCGGATGTAAAACCCAAAGGAATCGGTCCTTATGCACGACTACGAAACCAAACCACACAGGAGAGGATTCGCACCGCAAGTTTTCTCCCATAAAACCTTTTTATTTTCAAAGTCACCGACTCCCCGAGTCGGGTTTTATAAACCTTTCACAACCCAAGTTTTTCCACAGCGATAACAATGTATAAACGTGATATAAACAAATGGTGCAAAAGGATATCTACGCCCAGAGAGCGCAAGTATCGAGGTACTGCTGTGGTGGAGCGATAAGGGTTAAGTTTAACATGTTCTTACGGAAAATAATACAACTACATAGGTTGGTCCGTCGGTCGTGTGCTCATAGACCGATGGCCAATCAAAATAATTGTGTACGCTAAGCATGCAAGTTTGCAATCAACACATTTTATAAACTAGGAGCAATATGATCAAAGAGTGGCTTGCCTTATTGTTGGTCTTCAAATCTTCGAGAAAATCCGCGTCCGTTGCATCTCCGAAACGTCCACTACGCGATCGAAACAAGAATAACATCAAAAATCCTATAAATCAGATAATAACTATTATAAACTAATTATGCCATTGTATAGATATCATTTTTAGAAAAATTATGAAAGTTGAACGGAGTCAATCGGACTTACGGTTAGGGAGATATGAATTTTGGAAGATTAAATTGATATCTATTATGAGAAAAGGATTTATTAAATTGAAAGGAATATTCCCAAGAATATTCCTAGGCTGTGAGGCTCAGAGGGAGGTAATATGGACTTGGTGGAGATGGGGCTAGGCTGGTGGGCTTTAGCCCGAAATTGGGAGAAAGGACATAATATAGACTTTAGCAGGAGATGGATTTCTTGGGCTCGGCCCAACAAAGGATGAGGGCTCCATATAGACTTTTTAGTCGGCAGCCCAATGGATGAATAGGGACTTTGTGTAGACTTTTATAGGGGACTTCATGGGCTTGGCCCGAGGAACAAGAGAGACGTGATATGGACTTGTGGATAGATTATCAGACCGGTTGGCCCAATGAAGTAAGGGAGGTGATATAGACTTTATAGGGATTTTCATGGGCTTAGCCCGACAATGAGAGGGAGGCAATATAGACTTTCTCAAAGTCTTCGGTCAATGAGGCCCACAGAGAGAGAGATAGTGGGGCCTACAGGCGGGTCCCATCTCTTTTACTTTTCTTTTTTTTCTTCCTTTTCTTATCCTCTTCTCTCTCCTTCTTATCTCTTTCTTCTTTCTCCTTCTTTCTCTATATCTCTGTTCTTCCTGGCAAAGAGGTCGAGCGGGAGAGGGAAGGGAGCTGGCGGCCGGGGGAGGCGGGGCGGCGGCGGCGCTCGGTCGGGAGGCGGCCGGGCCAGGCGGCTCGACGACGCGGCCTGGGCGGCATAGCCGAGAGGCAGCGAGGCTCATGGCCGGGCACAAGGAGGCCGGGTGTTAGCAAGTCATGCACGCACGCCTGTACGTTGCTATAGTCTGCGCCATGCGCGCTCAGCTCCACAAGACTCGCGCCCAGCTCCGCACGACGGGCGATCGGCGCTCGCCACGCACCGCGCGTTCACGCGCTGTACTCGCTCGCATATCGAGCTTATAGGATCACGATCTGAGCCAACGGCTCATCTGTACTTGTATATGTATTCATCAGAGATCAATACAGAGACTACGGTTGATCCATATTCCGTCTTACATGGTATCAGTGACCGGCAAACACTTCCTGATCCCCTTTGCCTCATCTTCCACTACCTCTCTTGCCGTTCCCATGGCGAACTCCTACGCCTCGAACTCCTCCGATGAAAACAACCATGATCCACCTCAGCTCGCTGCTGCCTCTGTTCTTCAAACCATCAACATCCGCAACCATGTCCCCGTCACTCTCGATCTCGAAGAAGGCAACTACTCATAGTGGAAGTGCTTCTTCGACTGCGTCCTCGGCAAGTTCGGGCTCACCGTGCACATCCGCGTGCCTACCGCGGCGGCCGATCGCGACGCCGAGTGGCAGTTGACGGATCCCTGCCTCATCAACTGGATCCTCAACACCATCTCGAAATCCGTCTTCGACATCGTCCACAAGCCGCATCTCACTGCCTTCTCCCTCTGGCACGCCGTTGAAGGGCTCTTCCTCGACAACGAACTTCAGCGTGCTGTCTACCTCGAGGCCAAGCTACGCAGTACATATCAAGGTGATCTGTCCATCAATGAGTACTGCACACAGTTGAAGCGTCTCGCCGATCAACTTCGCAACATTGGCCATCCGGTGTCTGAGCCGAGTCAGGTTCTCAACCTGCTCCGTGGCCTGAACTCGCGGCTTCGCCACCTGAAGCCCGTGATCACCGCCAAGTCCCCGCCTCACACCTTCATGAGCGCTCGCTCGTTCCTCATCCTGGAAGAGCTCAGCAAGCAACACGATGCCAAGGCCGATGCCAACCACGCGCTCATCGCAGCCCATGGTTCTGGGGGCGGCGGATCAACCAACCCTGGCGGTGGTGGCAACACCAGCTCCAACACCTCCGGTGGACCCAGCGACCCGTCGCGCGCCGATCGCTCCACCGATCATGCCTCCAGTGCGGGCGGTGCGGGGAACCGCAACTCCAAGAACACTCACGGGCACAGGCGCGGTCGCGGCTATGGCGGCGGCAGCAACCGTGCCCAGGGACCCGGTACCTACAATCCGTGGACCAGCTACGTGCAGGCATGGCCGGTGCCGTTCCGCGCCCCAGCATCCGACGTCTTGGGTCCTCGGCCGCCCTTCCAGCCGTAACAGGCCATGATGGCCTACCAATCGGCTCCTCCATCTACTGGCGTCAGTGGAAATTGGGATTCCCTCTACCAGGCGCTGCACACCGCCAGCGTTCCCCAGCAACCACCGAGTACAGCAGACTGGTACCTGGACACTGGCGGCACAACACATATGGCTTCGTCTTCTGGTAATTTCTCCCCAACCCACATTCAACCCTCCTCTTCTGTGATCACTGTCGGCAACGGTGCTCACCTCCCAGCCACCCATCAGGCTTCCTGTTCTCTTCCTACTACTTCCTCTCCACTGCATTTACTCTCTATTCTTGTTGCTCCGTCCTTAATCAAGAACTTAATCTCTGTGCACCGTTTAACTCGTGATAACAATGTTTCAATTGAGTTTGACCCACATGGTTTCTCTATTAAGGACATTCCTACCCGAGCGGAGATGCTCCGATGTGACAGTCGCGGCGATCTCTATCCCCTCTGGCTGCCGGCTCCTCAAGCGCTCACAGCCTCTTCGATCTCGGCAGTCTCCTTGTGGCATCAGCGGCTCGTGCATCCCAGCAGCCCCGTTCTTTCTCAAATTTTAGTAAATCTTGATTTCAGTTGTAATAAATCAGTCCCACACTCATGCTCTTCATGTCGCTTAGGCAAACATGTTCGACTTCCATTCAATACTTCTCAATCCAACACATATTTTCCTTTTTAGTTACTGCATTCTGATGTGTGGACATCACCTGTCGTTAGCTGTTTAGGGTACAAATACTATCTCGCTGTTCTCGGCGACTACTCCCATTACCTCTGGACGTTCCCTCTCCGGCACAAGTCCGAGGTCTTACCCACCCTGCACTCGTTCTTCGCCTATGTGCACACACAGTTTCGATTCCCCGTCCTCGCTCTCTAGACAGACAATGGCAAGGAGTTCGACTCCACTACCCTTCGCCTCCTGCTCGTCGAGCACGGCACTCAATTCCGGCTCTCTTGCCCGTACACCTTGCAGCAGAATGGCAAGGCGGAGCACGTGCTCCGCACTCTTAACGACTGTGTCCGTACCATGCTTGTTCATAGTGCAGCTTGTTGGATTGCTTTGGATCGGTTTGGCACAAAGTGGAACTACAAACAGAAATGGGATTGAGACATACCTTGATCTCCTGGGGTTCCCATTTCTTTGTCTCTATTCTTCTTTCTTTTTTTCTTTTCCCTGGAAGCACAGAGAGAGATTGTGTCTTGGTTTCTTCCTTGTGTTTCAGTGGGTTGCTTGATCGGGTAGTGAGAGAGAACTTAGGGTTAACACTTTAGGTATTGATCTCTATTTATACACTGCACACAAGGGGAACCGACACTAGTGATAGGTGGTAAATCCCCCGATCAGGGATGTTCTTGAAAGGGCGATCACTGTAGCGATTGCCCTAAAAAAATCTCTCTTGCCGACTTGGTTTTAGCCGCAAGATCACATTTGTGTTCACACTAACACAGCTCCCCTGGCGTTCTGGGCTGAGGCGCTCGCCACGGTGACCTACCTCATCAATCGACGGCCGTGCCGTGCCACCGGGACCACTACACCGTTCGCGCTACTGTTCGGCGTTGCCCCAACGTACGACGAACTCAGGGTGTTCGGGTGTCGCTGCTTCCCCAACCTCACCGCCGTCACGTGCCACAAGCTCGAACCCCTGTCCACGGCGTGCGTCTTCATCGGCTACCCCGTGGATCACCGCATCGCGGCGCATGATTACGTCGCGACATGTCACCTTTGATAAATAGGTCTTCCCCTTCCGCGACGGTCCAACTACACCTCCGCGTCGGGAGCCTGTGCTGCTGCCTAAGGACAGTCCACCGCCACGGCGCGCTGCAGTCACCACGACTATTGGACCGGCTGCCTCACTGCCTCGCCTCGTCGCCGATCTTCCCCGCCATCCAACCTGAGCTCGGTCGGCACGTGCTGTTATCCACCAATAGCAGGTGCTCACTGGGAGCACGCAAGCACCCGAGCACATGAAGCTCTCGACACCGACCTCGTCTCCCTCAACGACGTCCATGCCACCAGCTGAGTCCCCTTCGGGCTCTACTTCTACCGCACCTCCAGCGCCAGGACATCATATGGTGACACGGGCACAAGCGGGAGTGTTCAAACCGAACCCGCGCTATGCCCTTCAGGCGGCGTCCACAAGCATGTCTCCCGTTCCCTCGTCAATGCGGTCCGCCCTGCGCGACCCCAACTGGCGCGCCGCCATGAAGCTGGAATACGACACGCTGCTCGCCAATAAGACATGGACGCTCCATGACCGCCCACGCAATGTATGGATCATCACTGGCAAGTGGGTGTTCAAGCACAAATTGAACCTCGACGGCTCCCTCGAACGCTACAAGGCCAGATGGGTTGTTCGGGGATTCAACCAGCGGCCAGGTATTGACTTTGGCGAAACCTTCTCGCCGGTTGTCAAGCCCGCCACCATCCGCACGGTGCTCACCTTGGTGGCTTCTCATGGCTGGCCGGCACATCAGTTGGATGTTTCCAACGCCTTCCTGCACGGCAACCTTCAGGAAACAGCCTACTGTAGCCAACCGACAGGCTTTGAAGATCCAGACCGCCCTGATGCCGTCTGTCTGTTATTGCGATCCCTCTACGGCCTTCGTCAAGCTCCACTCCAATGGTTCCTCCGGTTCGTCGTGTACATCACCAGCCTCGGCTTCGTCCAGTCGCGTGCGGACACCAGCCTCTTCGTGCTTCGGCAAGGCAACGACACTGCATACCTCCTGCTATATGTCAACGACATCATCTTGTCTGCATCCTCGCCGCGTCTGCTACAGCACGTCATCCACAAGCTCAAGCTCGCATTTGCCATCAAGGACATGGGTCCTCTGCACTTCTTCCTCGGCATTGATGTGCAGCGTGACGAGCATGGCTTCTTCCTCTCTCAAGCCAAGTACGCCAAGGAGGTTCTTGAAAGGGCTGGCATGGCCAATTGCAATCCGTCTGGAACACCTGCAGACGTTCGACCCAAGGCCTCCAAGGATGACGGGCAGTTGATTAGTGATCCGTCATGGTACAGGAGCATGGCGGGAGCGCTCCTATACCTAACGCTCACCAGACCCGACCTAGCATACGCAGTGCAGCAGGTGTGTCTGCACATGCATGCCCCGCGCAACGCACATCTCACCATGCTCAAGCGGATACTTCGCTACGTCAAGGGTATGACTACGCTCGGTCTACGACTGCATTGCGCATCCAGGTTCCAGCTCATGGCGTACACCGACGCCGATTGGGCCGGCTGCCCCAACACGCGCCAGTCGACGTCGGGCTTCGCCGTCTTCCTCGGCGACTCACTTGTCTCGTGGAGCTCGAAACGGCAAATGACGGTATCCCGATCCAGTGCGGAGGCTGAATATCGGGGTGTCGCGAACGCCGTGGCGGAGTGCTCCTGGCTACGACACCTTCTCAGGGAACTTCACTGCTTCGTCAACGGCGCGACCATTGCCTACTGCGACAACATCTCCTCTGTCTACATGGCACGGAATCCAGTTCACCATCGCCGCACAAAACACATTGAGCTGGAAGTGTATTTCGTCCGCGAGAAAGTGGCCATTGGTGAGCTCCGCGTTCTTCAGATCCCAAGCGACCAACAATTCGCCGATATCTTCACGAAAGGTCTGCCGTCGGCGCTCTTCAACGACTTCCGAGACAGTCTCTGCGTTGTCAAGCCTCACGCAGGGACTGACGGGGGGTGTTAGCAAGTCATGCACGCACGCCTGTACACCGCTATAGTCTGCGCCATGCGCGCTCAGCTCCACAAGACTCGCTCCCAGCTCCGCACGACGCGCGATCGGCGCTCGCCACGCACCGCGCGTTCACGCGCTGTACTCACTCGCATGCCGAGCTTATAGGATCATGATCTGAACCAACGGCTCATCTGTACTTGTATATGTATTCATCAGAGATCAATACAGAGACTACGATTGATCCATATTCCGTCTTACACCGGGGCCGGTGGCTGTGTGGGCGCCGGTCGGGCGCAGCAAGGGCGGCCGGGCTTGATGGTGCGCGGAGGCTCGGAAGGCGGTCGGGCGTGACGACGCCATGGCGTCGGCCGAGCGCGGCGCTGGTGGGGTGAGGCTAGGCCGGCTGGTAGGGCCTGGGAAGGCAGCCAGGCGGCTCGGCCGTGAGATGGCGCGCCGGGGGCTCGGCTCGGCCTGGGCGACGGCCGTGCTGAGCGTCGGCCAGGTGGAGACGGCACGCGTCGTGGCGCGGCGCGTGCGGGACAGCGCTCGCGGTCAGGGCGGCACGATACCGGCTTGACTTGGCTGGGAGCAGGAAGGAAGAGGCCGGAGGGAGGGCAGGTAGAGGGAAGACGATGCCAGCTACCTTCGACACGACGAGTTCGCGGCTTCGACGACTCACTCCCAATCAAGACGAAGATGGAAATGTAGTTGTTTGGTCGAGTAGTGGAAGAACTCATAGGTAGGTTCGTGGGGTTTTTATACTTCTCCTTGATTTTCAGTAGAGAATCCATCAACAGAAACAGACATTTTCGTGTCTGTGCGAGCGTCTCCTCCTACAGTTTGCTCTACTGCTCTCTGCGTTGCTCAGGAGGATGCCAAACTCTCATAAATGCGGAGTCAGAGTAGAGCTGTTGCCTGAGCTGCTTAGTGAGGTGCCTACCTAATTGTCTCGACGTGGCTAATGGGGTGTTAGGGGAGACATGGAAGGCAGATGAGAAAAAAATGTGCATGTATGCTTGTATACTGATATTTTTGCCCGTGGCTGTGAATATATATTTTTTGGCTTGTAAAAGAAACTGTAACTGGACTGGAAATTCTAATGATTTGTTTGAGATTTTTGGACAAATGGAGAATTTTTTTGGATGGGCTTTGGTTTTGGAATAATAATTTGTGATGAGTGAAACGAGTAGAGCTTCAAACAAAATAATTTGGAGCGGATCAAAATTTGAGTGATTTAGGACGCGATTCGGGTTCCAAAATCCAAACACGAGGATTTTATTTGGAATAGATGATTGAAGGAAAAACTCGGTTTTTGCTGGTTCCGTCGGTGCGCGATTAAATCTAACGACCGTAGATTTTGGGCTTTACGTGCATAGAAATATTGGTTTTGATGTGTACACATATAGGAAATATTTGCCGGGCGGTCGAAGTCTAAATATTTTTAGACTCTCTGAATGGAAAGGAGATTATTTGACGACACGATTAAAAATCCCGAAATCGAAATTTCAACCGTTTGAATTTTTGGAAAGGTTTAGTAGAGGAAACTCGAACTTCAAAATTCGAATAGGAATTTAATTTTGGGAAACAATATCGTAATCAAGGTTTTGGATTCACAAGGAATGAATCAATTGAGATTTTTGGCACAAAAATCCTAAATACACTCAAAGAACCAAAATTTTGAAAATAGGATTTTAAATAAAATAGATTTTTCGATGGGGCAAAAATCGGGGTGTTACACTTGCCTCCTTACTTGTAGTCAAAAGTTAGCAACATTCCGCCGCACAACTTCAAAGAAATTAGAGAGGAAATAACTGCCTTCATACTTGCAAAAATCGTATCTCCAAAAAAAAACTTTAGATCAAAGTAGCCCGTCCAATATTTGTTGAACATTTTTCAATGCTTCTCAAAAACATGTGATTATGTAGCATTTATGTATTAATACAATCTCTGATGTAAATATATACATTTGCAATGCTAATTGCATAATTTGTTTCAAATTATAACTCTGTTTTGTAGGTTTTGATGCTTAACTCTTAAATATGTATATCGGCGGTTTGATATGTGAATGTGGATGTGATTGTGAATGTATGGATTAATGGCATGTGAATGGATGTGCGAATGGGGTTGCGGGGAATGGCTGTGTGAATGGGGTTATATATATATACATATATGTTTTTGTTATTTTGTAGCGGACATGGCTAGCAAAAGCCTAAAACTAGCCAAAAAATAAAATTTACTTTTTTTGATAAATTACTCATCGGTGAAAGGTTAGAAAAATTCACCGATGCTGATGCGCATCAAAGACGTTGGGTCTAACATAGAGGCCATCACCGTTGAGTCCTCCGTGATGGTCTTCAAACCATACCAACAAAGTTGACCTAGTCATCTTTGTCGGTTTATAGTAGGGGCCTGTCACAGATAACTCATCGGTGACGGGCTCTAGTTTGATTTCTCTAGGTTAAACCTATCGGTGACGGGGTTTAATATTGGCCCGACAAAAATAACAGTCATCAGTGACGACGATCGGCCCAACAAAAATGACTGTTCACATCACTAACCATTAGTTCGTGACGGAGCCTCTCGTCGACACAAATGAGGGTTCCGCCCGACACCGATGAGTTGTTCCGCACTAGTGCCTACAAAACAAATCATCACATTAGACCCTCAGATCAACCATATATAGAGGATTTTGTCTCTCATTACCAAGGTTCAAACCCCCAACTTTATCCAAGAGACAAAGAATTAAATATATCCTCAAACTTACATACAAGATAAAAAAGGGTTACAATCTTGTAAAGTGAACACCCGTGAGTTCATGATATATAAGTATTCCCTCCATTTTTTACTATATGACGCCATTGTCTTTTTGATACGTTTGACCATTCGTCTTATTCAAAAAATTTATGTATTTTTTATTTATTTTGTTGTGATTTGATTTATCATTAATGATTTTTAATCATGACTTATATTTTTTTTATGTTTGCAAAAAAATTGAATAAAATGAGTGATCAAATGTATGTTAAAAAATCAATGACATCATATATTAAAAAAACTATCAATGACATCATATATTAAAAAAACTGAGGTAGTACTTGAGCCATGTTCTAACCCTTTCTCCCATTTCTTCTCATGTAGGCACGAGTTTGGTAGGAGGTTATCCACTAATTTCCAAGCATTGAGGTAGTGGCAGACCCAAAAATTCTAAGCCTTGCTGGAACATACGGTGGTTGGTCATTAGCGTCGCCAAATCATGAGGCCTAAGGTTGGTCATTAGCATCGCCAAATTACGGGGCCTAACGTATGTAACGGAAAAAAGGTTGTCTGAAATATATGGTGACTTATCATCGATCCATTATAGGTGTAGGTTTGTTTATTCCACTAATGGAGAAAGGGTTTTTAACCTCGGTTCGTAACATCCTTTAGTCTCGGTTATGCAACCGGAACTACGAATCTGGGACTAAAGATGTCCATCTTTAGTGCCAGGTGAAATAACCGGGACTAAAGAGCCATCTTTAGTCCCGGTTGGTGTTACCAACCGGGACTAATGATAATTTTTTTTAAAAAACAATTGCTGGTTTTGCCAGCTGCTTGTTTATATATTATGCATATATATGTATAAATGCTTATATATGCATAATATATATATATAATATGTATATATGTAATATATGTATTTATATATATATATATTCAATATGCATATATATATATATGTATAAATACATATTTTACACATATATATATTTCCTACATATATGCACTCAAGTAAATATATACTTATATTACCAAAATATACTCACACACATAAGTACATGTATGCACATCTGAATATATACATATATTATAATCCTTCGTTAATTATAATGTTCTATTGTATATTACGAAGAAACCTAAGACATGTTATCCATGGAGATGATGATTAATAGGTCTTTCATCGTAGTAGAATTCTTCCACCGGATCAATTATTTGTTCATTGATAAATCCCATCAGTTGTTCTTGAACAGCCTTGATAAATTCTTCGTTGGATAGTTTTTCTCTCATGTAAATAATCTATCATTTGAAAAAAAATTGAGATATAAGTATATGAAGTCTATAAGAAATCAGAATATAATGTATGAATAATTTTTATGTACTTCCAGATCCTTATCACTGTTGATTTGGTGTACAAGTACGTGAGTATATTCGCAGACGTAGTAGCTACACAAGTTATTCCCTTGCTCCTGTTTTGCACACTTAAGGAGGAACGACGAGAGATTTAATGTACTAATTTTTTCTAGAAACAATTAATGATTCAATATGTTTTGGAGCATGTATTCACCGGAAAATTAAACCTCCTACCAAGTTTTTCTTTCCAAACCCCACGGACCAATGTATGAAATTTTGCCCATGCCCTATGTACGGTTGGAAGCTATGATTAAATATCGGAGATCTGCATAGTACCAATAGCAGTGTTCATAATTAATGATAGTTGAATAGATGGCATTACCTGTCTATCACTTCAAAAATCTTGGTGAAAGTAGACTCTGGTTTATCCAATGAGTCATAGACATAGACTTTGCATAGTTCAAGGTCGAAGAGGAAAATGACCTAGTGAAATCTGCAAATTGTGTCAGATGATATATATATATCACGGTATGAGTACGAGGAGGAAGTTGGTACAAATTTGGAAGACAGTTAAAACTCAGTCTATGTTGTAGGGCAATAGTATGTAGGTCTTATAATGCTGCTGCATCAGGAAATGAACAATATTGTCCTCTGTATCTTTCTCAAAGTCTCGTATCATTACGTCATTGACTTTGCGGGGGTCCATGAATCCAATATTGTAAATCCTCTGCCTACGGCACGATTGAATCTTCATTCTACAAAAGATAACGAAATTTGCATCAGTCTTATCGGCACAGTGTAACCATTGAATGGTACATAGAAGGAGCTAAGGAACAAAATAAATTTTGCTAAAACGATACTTACAAAACCCAGCAGCTGAGAATGGAGACGTCGAGAGCGTCTAGTTGGTATACATCGAATACATTCTCGAAGTTGATCCACAGAACATCATCTCCATGATAGTAATCTGTGTTTCTTATCCTCGCTCCAACCATCATTCTACCTTTGGATGAAAGTTCCATATACCATTGATGTAATCAGTGCATTTTTGTAGAGAGAGTGTTCACCTGACCAGGCTTGACAAGCGGTTCACCGAGTTTAAATTTGTATTTCAAATCGGCTTCTGTCGCCATGGTTATTGGTGCGTCTCCCACCAGTTGCGCCCTGTTCAGACCCGTCTCTTTCATCCATTGCCTCAGCTCCTCTTCACCGGGTGGTAGCAACGGCTCAACCGATTGTTTTGATTGCTTTCCGAGCTGAGACACTTCTTTGGCCTTTCCTCTTTGTTTCTTATACGACTTCGTCACTGACCAGTCAAAATCCAAAAGTAAAGCCCTCTTGACCAATTCGCTCATCTTCTGAAAGAACTTCTTAGCAGCCAGATCTATAGGAATCTTCTATGGTGGTTTCTGTGCCTCGAAGAACGCCTTCACTTCTGCTCGTATGACCTCCTCATTCTCCTCGAGAGTGCGGTCGTACACCCTTTTCTTGAGAGCGGGGAGTTTTGGCTCGTCAAGTCTTGGCTTCTTTCTTTGTGGTGTGGACTTTGACGGCGCGAGACGAAGTGGGCACGACTTTTTAAGTCATGAAGGCGGAGCAGACGATGATGGTGCAAGCGGAGGAGCCAGTGCAGGCGAGGGAGAGGTTGCAGGCAGCGGAGACTGTGGTGGAGGAGCCGGTGTAGACGAAGTAGAGGTTGCAGGTGGAGGAGCCGGTGCAGGCGGAGTTGACGGAGGAGAAGACGTCGCTGCTCGCCCCGGAAACACGATGTACCGCTTGCACCATAGTATAATGGCGTGAGCTGTGTCTCCTAGTTTCGTCTCCCCGTCTCCTCCGGGGATGTCCAGCTCGAGATCGTCGAACCCTCATTCCACCAATTCAACCTCGACCTTTGAGTACCTAGGTGGACTCGGTCTGCAATGATATGTCCCTGAAGGGTCCACTGGTATGGCCATGCCCGACGCCACCTTCACGAGAATTAAGATTACTTAGTAATTAACAGATGCATGCACCACCGGTTATGCAATTTACATGACATATATCATAAAACTACGAGCATACCTTGAGTGATATGTTCTTGAAGGGACTGTGCAGCTCACAAGGTGTCCGCTGCGTGATTTCAGCTCCGGGGTACGATGGGTCGTCGTGAGCTGGCCCTGCTGCACCTTCTATGCCCTGTTCTCTTGCTTGCTCTGTAGAAGCATAGCTGCTGCGATTGCCTGAGGGGCTCACCATGATTGGAGGGGCATACGACTGTACCATCTGCTGGCTCTGTCGTTCCGCCAAGCGTTGGTCCACCCATTGATCGACCTCCTCTTGCATCCGTTTGTCCTGCAGGGCGACCCTCTCCTCGAGATATCTTAATTTTGCCTCGGTATCCCTCTTGCTCCTCATCCGACTCTTGTAAGTGTGGCTATCCTCTTGAAATCCGTATTTCCAAGCAACCACACTTTTTCCTCATGTTCGTCCTGGATGCTCAGGACTCTGTAGTGCGAGCGTAAGCTCGTCCTTCTCTCTGTCAGGCTGGAATGTTCCCTGAGCAGACGCCTCCACTGCTTCCGTAAGTTGGCTAGTTGCTTCGCGGATCACATCGCCGAATACAAGGGAGCCATCAGTGGGATCGAGCGTTCCACCATGAGTATAGTACCAATTTCTGGAACGTTCAGGCCATTTCGTTGTGGCCGGCTCAATACCATTTTCTATCAACCCGACTTCCAGTTTATCCCACTTGGGGATTGCCTTCTTATAGCCACCTGACCCTAACCGGTGATGGTACTGCTTCTTAGCGGCATTGGTTTTATTCTTTGCTATTTGCGTTTGCCCGTGCTCGGAGGTCTTGTATGCGACAAACGCATCCCAATGATCCCTCAGCTTGGTTAATTTGTCGAAATTAGGTGTCAGACCCTTCACGACGTATTTCTTGTACAAAGCTGACTTGTACTTCTGGAACTGTTCAGCCATTTTCTTCATCGTCCATTCTTTCAATCTTGGCTGATCTGCCTCAGGGACCGTGAAGGTCTCGAGCATGGTGGTCCACAGCATAGCTTTCTCCGTATCTGGAAGATAACTTTCGTCATCCTCTACTGACCTTGATTGACGCCAGTGCACTGTGTTAATGGGCACGTGATCCCTCATGACCCAACCACTATGTCCCACAAACTTCCGTAGTATAACGGCTGGGGCTACTGGTTCGCCGTCTGGTGCCATTTCACTAATAATGTGCCTGCCCTCTAGCTTCCTCGTGGCACCTCGTTGTCCGTGTGCCTTCTTCTCTCCAACGGGCGGTTGCCTTTCACTTTCCTCTTGGTTTGTCCCCTCGTTTCCCTCCTCATTCAGGTATTGGTTGGGGTCCTCTGGCTCCTCATCTGCCCAATATTGGCTGCTGCCCTCTGCGATCTCGTCTATGAGGATCTGTTCATCATCGCAATCTGCCATCTGTTCATAACATTATCAGGTACACATCAACTAAGAGTATATTGTTATACATATATTGACATTGTTGAGAAAAACGTACGATGACCAGTTAATTAATTGTTATACATGCAACCTACGTGCATATGCCATATATATATACACACATCATCGAATTAATGAAACTTGCATTAGTTTTGCTTGGAGTTATTGGGGCCACTTAAGCTTGAGCGACCACGGCGGTCAGCAGCTTTTAGAAAACAAATAGAAAAAAAATTAAATCACTATTGGAAAATGTAAAAAGATGTGCAATATTATATTCAGTGTATCCACGTGAAAATATGAAAACTATTGCAAACAAAACGGAGGTTACATTATATCATTAACAATGTACATTGAAAACACAGCTATGATTAATCTAGTACATCTATGATTGAAAACACATATATGATTAATCTGTTGCAAACAATTTGGTACATCTATGATTAATCTACACATCATGCTTGCATATCTGCATTGAAAACATATATGCATATCTGCATATCTCGGTCACGTTCCGTCGTTCGGTCATATTCGACTAGAGACATTGGTTTCGTGTGATATGGGTGATCTATAGTGATTCATGTGTGATATGGGTGATCTAAAGAACTATTACTGCAATAAATGTATTTTATTTGAACCATTAAGTTAGTCCTCCTTTTAGTTGGCTCACATTGATACAATTTGTTCCATACATACATATGAATGAATAAAGACAAAGAAAATATACACATGGTTGTGGAGAATATGGGTACCGGATACCCACACGGCCTCCACATTCTATCGTTCGTTCGTTCGTTCGTTCGTTCGGTCGTTTGTTTGTTCGTTCGTTCGTTCTATCGTTTGTTCGTTCGTACGTTTGTTCGTTCTATCGTTCGTTCGGTCGTTTGTTCCTTCGTTCTATTGTTCGTTTGGTCGTTCGTTCTATCGTTCGTTCGTTCTATTGTTCGTTCGTTCGTTCGGTCGTTCATTCTATCGTTCGTTTGTTCTATCGTTCTATCATTCGTTCGGTCGTTCGTTCTATCGTTCGTTCGTTCTATCGTTCTATCGTTCGTTCGGTCGTTCATTCTATCGTTCGTTCTATCGTTATGTCGCTCGTTCGGTCGTTCGTTCTATCGTTCGTTCGGTCATGTTCGTTCTATCGTTCTATATATCGTTCACGTTCGTTCACATTGTATCATTCACGTTCTATCAATCTATCGTTCGCGTTCGCGGGGTGATAGCTGCGCCGTGGAGTGCGGGCGACGCCGTGGGGTGGCAGCCGCGGTGGCGCGGGGTGGCCGCCATGGTGGCGCGGGGTGGCGGCGGCGGTGGGACGGCTGCCGTGGTGGCGCGCGGGGTGGCAGCGGCCGTGGTGGCGCGGGGCGACCGTGGCGCGTTGTGGCGGCGGAGGGGTGGCAGCGGCCATACTGGTGGCGGGGCGGCCGGGCGGCCGTGGCGCGGGGTGGCGGGCGTGGCGCGGGGTGGCGGCGGCGGGGGCGCGGGGTGGCATGCATGGCGGCGGCATGCATGGTGGCGGCGGCCACGCGCGTGCGGATGCGATCGAGAGAAACGACACAAACAATGACAGAGGAGAGATCGGCGCAAACCTCGGCTGGGTGGCGCGGTGAGGTCGACGACGACGTACGGCGGCGGAGACGACGAAGACGACAGCGGCGGCAAAGGCGGAGGACGTGCATTGAGAATGAAACGGCTAAGCGTGGATCCGGAGAAGACGATGCGCATAGCTATTTATAGTCGGGATCTTTAGTCCCGATTGGTGGAATCAACCGGGACTAAAGACATTATCTTTAGTCTCGGTTGTTGTTAACCAACCAGGACTAAATATAATTTCCCGTTGTTTCCAAAATATCTTTTTGTCCCGGCTATGTTTAACAACCAGGACTAAAGATTGAAACATTGAAATAACATATGCCCGATCTAAATAGTTTAAAATTATTATTAAATATAAATAAATACATATAATTAACATATGATCTATTTAAATATTTTAAAATTGATATTACATTTCAATAATGATATATAATTAAAATTTAACCAATTTAAATACTATATAATAGTATTAAACTATCTAATAACATATGACCTATTTAAATAGTTTAAAATTGCTATTACATTTAAAATATATATATAATTAACATATGACCAACTTAGATAGTTTAAATCTTCTATTACATTTCAATAATGATATATAATTAAAATATAACCAATTTAAATACTATTTAAATAGTATTAAACTATCTAATAACATATGACCTATTTAAATAGTTTAAAATTGCTATTACATTTAAAATATATATATAATTAACACATGAGCAATTTAGATAGTTTAAATCTTATATTACATTTCAATAATGATATATAATTAAAATATAAACAATTTAAATACTATTTAAATAGTATTATACTATCTAATAACATATGACCTATTTAAATAGTTTAAAATTGATATTATATATATAATTTTATTAAAAAAAACACAAACATTGCATGGCCTTCAATACATTATAAATAATTTGCATCGTCCATACAACAATCTATGTCACTGTTTTCCTTATATAATTGTATTAGTAAAAACACAAACATTGCATGGCCTTCAATACATTATAAATAATTTGCATCGTCCATACAACAACCTATGTCATTGTTTTTCTCACGTACTTTCTCCTCACTAATGTTCCTTCGCTATGATCGTTGCGTGAGTAAGGGGTGTCCTCCTTTGATAGGAGGATGCTCAGGTCAACTGTCACCACGGACGGAGGTTGCCCGTTAAACTGATCGTAATCTTCGTCAGTCTTATCCTCGACTCTGATGATTTTCCTTTTGCCTGGGAGAACCACGTGGCGCTTTGGCTCGTCGGGTCCTTTACCTTTCTTTGGTTTGCTAGACATGTCCTTCACGTAGAAAACTTGTGTTACATCATTGGCTAGGACGAATGGTTCGTCTGAGTATCCAACCTTGCTTAGGTCAATCGTTGTCATCCCACTGTCATCAATCGTTACGCCTCCACCGGTGAGCATAACCCATTGGCATCGAAACAGAGGTACCTTTAGGGGTCCGTAGTCTAGTTCCCATATGTCCTCGATGACACCGTAATACGTGCTAGTTGCACCATCGTATCTCATGGCATCGATACGAATAGCAGAGTTCTGGTTTGTGCTCTTTCTGTCTTGGGCTCTTATGTAAAATGTATACCCATTGATTTCATATCCTTGGAATGTCGATATCGAGCAAGAAGGCCCCCTCGCCAAGAAGGCTAGTTGTCGGTCAATGGTTTCGGCACCCATTAGATGTTATCGTAGCCAAGCGGGGAAAGTATCGATGTGATGGCGTGTAATCCATGCATCAGACTTGCCGATGTTTTTTGACCGAACAATCGCCAAGTGCTCCTCGATGTAAGGAGCCACCAAAGAAGATTGTTGCAAAACCGTGAAATGTGCTTTACGGAATAAATCGTTGTCCACAGTCATTATTGCTTTCCTTCCAAGAGTCCCCTTTCCCCATAGTCTCCCCTCATGGCTTGATTCGGGTACCCCGATTAGACGAAGGTCTTCAATAAATTCTACGCAGAACTCAATGACCTCCTCTGTTCCATAACCCTTGGTGATGTTTGCTTCCGGACGAGAACAGTTACGAACGTATTTCTTCAGAACATCCATGTACCTCTTGAAAGGAAACATGTTGTGTAGGTACACAGGACCGAGAATACTGATCTCTTTCACAAGGTGACATAGAAGATGCGTCATTATATTGAAGAATGATGGTGGAAAGATCATCTCAAAGCCTAAGAGACATTGGACCACATCATCTTGAAGGGTTGTTAAACTGTCTGGATCGATGATCTTTTGCGAAATTGCATTCATGAAAGCACATAGCTTTGTCATTGTTTCCCGGACATTATCAGCAAGGATACCATGAATTATATCAGGAAGCAGTTGTGTCATCAACACGTGACAGTCATGGGATAGGTTAGTGAACTTCTTCTCCTTCATGCTTATTATTCTCTTTATATTCGAGGAGTATACAGACAGTACCTTGATGCTCTCCAGGCATTCAAACATATTTTCCTTCTCTTCCTTGCTCAGGGTGTAGCTTGCAGGACTCAAGTAATGGCTTCCTTTATCCTTCGGTTCCGGGTGAAGGTCCTCGCATTGTTGCATATGCTTGAGATCATTATGTGCTTCAAGTGTATCTTTCGACTTCCCATATACACCTAGGAAGCCTGACAGGTTGACGCAAAGGTTCTTACTGAGGTGTATCACGTCGATTGCATGCCGGACGTCTAAGACTTCCCAATAGGGTAACTCCCAAAAAATAGACTTCTTCTTCCACATTGCCGCGTGACCATCTTCGCTCTCTATAGGTTGGCTTCCAGGTTCCTTTCCAAATACTATTTTCAAATCTTTCACCATAGCAAACACGACTTTTCCTTTGCAATGTTTAGGCTTAGTACGATGGTCTGCCTTCTGTTCGAAATGCTTGCCTTTTTTCCGTACAGGATGGGTTGCAACAAGGAATCGACGATGGCCCATGTAAACAACCTTTCTGCAGTGTTTCAAATACGTACTTTCAGTTTCATCCATACAATGGGTGTAAGCCTTATACCCCTTGTTTGACTGTCCGGATAGATTGCTAAGTGCAGGCCAATCGTTAATGGTCACAAACAACAACGCTCGTAGGTTAAATTACTCCTGTTTGTCCTCGTCCCACACGGGGACACCTTCTTTGTTCCACAGCAGAAGCAGATCCTCAACCAATGGTTACTAGGTTGCTTTGGGCCTTGAATGATAATTGGCATCATAATATTCTTTCGCTTCATGCATAGCCAAGGGGGGAGGTTGTAGATACACATGGTAATAGGCCAAGTGCTATGACCATTGCTCATCTCTCCAAATGGATTCATGCCATCTGTACTTAAACCGAACCTTATGTTTCGGGCATCCTCTCCAAAGTCTGGAAATGTTCTGTCGATGTTTCGCCACTGCGACCCATCGGCGGGGTGTCTCAGCATCCCGTCTTGTTGACGTTCTTCTGCGTGCCAGCGCATCATGCTAGCATGCTCTTTGTTCCTGAACAAACGCCTGAGCCGTGGTATTATAAGAAAATACCACATCACCTTAGCAGGAACTCTCTTCTTCGAAGGTTGTTCGTCCACATCACCTGGATCATTTCATCTAATCTTTCATCGTGGTGCTTTACAAACCGGGCATGCTTCTAGGTTCTCGTACTCCTCACCGCGATAAAGGATACAATCGTTCGGACATGCGTGTATCTTATGTACTTCTAGTCCTAGAGGGCATACCACCTTCTTAGCTTCGTACGTTGTTTCGGGCAATTCATTTCCCTCCGGAAGAATGTTCTTGACGAGTTTCAATAACTCGCCAAATGCCTTGTCACTCACACCATTTTTGGTCTTCCATTGCAAGAATTCTAGCGTCGTACCCAACTTTTTGTGTCCCTGTTCGCAACCTGGGTATAACGAAGTTTTGTGGTCCGCTAATATACGGTCCAATTTTTGGACCTCCTTCTCACTTTCGCAGCTGTCCTTTACGTCCCGCAACATTTGACCAAGATCATCTACAACGTCGTTATCTTCAACAGCTCCGTCCGCCTCGCCTTCTGGATTTTCTTCAAATCCACCGTATTGATGAGCCCAGTCCAGAATATTCTCGTCTTCTACTTCATCTTCTTCCATTGTAATCCCTAGCTCTCCGTGCGAGGTCCAACAATTATATCCAAGCATGAATCCAGACTCAAACAAGTGCGCATGAATAGTTCTTGATGATAAATACTCCTTCTGGTTACTACACTTTTTGCATGGACAACACATGAAACCCTTGTACTTGTTAGCATTTGCCACATTCAAAAAATAATGCACGCCTTCAATAAACTCTTTCGACCGTCGGTCCGCGGTGTACATCCATTGCCGATCCATCTATACATCAAATAATCCAATGTTACTAACGAAATCCACACAATTGAAACTAATTAAATAATCATATAAAAATTTAAAACATCATGATTCAAAGTGAAACTAATTTCTAGAAAAGAGCTACAAAGATGGCGACGAGAAGGAAAAGAAGTTTACAATTATTTTTAAATTTTTATTAAAGTGCTAAACATATTTTCTTATTGTACGAACAGTATTTCTAGTTATATTACATATTTTTGAATTACCTTTGTTTTTTTTACTTTTTTTACAAATAATCATACAATAATTTTACAATAGTCCCATATATTATTCTTTTTTATGGTTTGTAAAGTTGAAAACATATCTCTAACGATTTATACTTTTTCTAAATATTTTATTAAACTAACTTAGATTTCAATTCTTTTATCTTAGTTTTCTATATTTTCCCTTGGTCATCTCTTTTATAACATATGTATCCAAATTTTCTAATTTCAAAATCAACCTAATTTTGCCTAATATATTTTCTCTCTCATCATTTTGCATAAACATTATTGGAGACAATATTTAATAGAAACAAAGCAATAAATGCAATATGCTAAGTATACATTATTAGAGAATGGATTTGCTAACCTTTTGGATCTCTCCGATTTGTATATTATCAGCAAAATAATTTTATCAAAAATTTTGGCAGCACTTTCCTTCTTCCTCCTCCTCTTGGCAATAATGGCTTGGGCTAGAGGAGGACGAAGAAGTATAAAAAGGTAGATCACTTTAGTCCCGGTTAATAACACCAACCGGGACTAAAGATGATTTAGATCTTTAGTCCCGATCTGTGTTACCAACCGGGATTAAAGTGAGAATCTATAGTCCCGGTTAGTGACATCAATCGGGACTAAAGATCCCCGGCCCCCTGACATCAGCCTGGCATGGCCGGTGAAGATGTGAACCGGACTACAGATAATCTTTAGTCTCGGTTGGTAATACCAACCGGGAGTAAAGATTATCGCGACCCGTTACACTTTTTAACCGGGACTAAAATAATCTTTAGACCCGGTTCCTATTCGTACCGAGATTATTTCGGTTTTTTTATACCGACCAAAGATCAGTTCTTTAGTAGTGTTCATATGAACCTTTTTTTTTTGAACGAAGGAATGATGGAACTAAAAAAATTGTATATCCTAGGTGAAATGTATGGTGGCTTATCATCAACTCATCAGTATCATCAAACATGTATGACATGGCATGCTAGGTCTAACATGACAAGCCTATGCGTCGTGAGACAAAATTATACTTATCTTGTACTCTGCGAGAGTTACTCGGATGATTTGGAAGGAGAGAAACGTCAGGATCTTCGAGGGAATCACTAAATCTGCCATGGAGGTCTTCTGGTGTATTTAAGAAGAATGGTGGCATAACGTATTGCTGGTCTTGGAAGCATCACGATGGAAGAGATACATGACAGTTAATTACTTTTGGTTGTGCCGAGTAGTTAGTCGTTTGCCGGCAAAACCCCTTTCTTATTTAGGATTGGGTTATTTCCTTAACAACTATGTTTGTTATAATATATAAAATCTCCTCATAGTATTAAAAAAATTAGTCAGGGCTTTTTTTTCACCGGCCAAAAAACCAAAATTGTATCTTGTATATATGTAAACAAAACTAACGATAGTATATTTTAAATCTAGCTCCGCGGGAAAATTGCGCACGAAAATATGCTAGTGTATTAGAACATACCAAATTTTTGCTAGGCAATCACCAATTCACATGCAAATTAAGTAGACACATAATAATACCCAATTATTATTGATTTTCTCCTAATTTGATTTATCAAAATTAATTTTCTTGATTACAAAAGAACCCAATGTACCGTATAACCACGAAATTCACAAACCGTCGCACATCTGCAACCCTCCCGGCGGCGAGGCATTCGTTCCGCCGCCATGGCCAAGATCTCCAAAGGGTCATCGACGACGGCCGGTGGGCCGCCGAGCGTCTCTTTGGCCGCCTCATAATCTTCGCCCACGCCGCCTTCCTCGACGCCGGTTTCGTGGCCGCCGCCGCCGACGACGACGACCAAGAAAACTCCGTCAGGCTTCCGTCGCAGGTGGGCAGGACGGCCTCCGCGCTCCCGCTCAGGTACGCCGCGGCACAGCTGCTGCACCGGCCGGACGCGGCCGCCGCGCTCCCGCTCAGGTACGCCGCGGCGTAGCTGCTGCACCGGCCGGACGCGGCCGCCGTCAAGCTGAGGCTGCGCGCACACGGGCGCCGCCACCTCATCTTCTACGGGCGCATCAGGTTCACAGATCTGTAGCTGGAGGACGCGTACTGCTTCTGCCTGGACGCGCTCGCCGCCGCGCGGCTCCTCACCGGCGGGCTGGACACCACGGCGCGCGCGCTGAGACCCGACCCGCCGCTAGCCGCGCTCTGTGGCGCGCTCACCGACTGGCTATGCCGGCGCGCCCTCGCCGACCTGTGCGCCAAGAACGGCGTGCCGCTGGACCGCACCTTCATGTCGCTCCCCGCCGACGTCATGGCTGCGATCCTGGAGAGGCTTGAAGACGGCGAGGACCTCATGGTGGTGGAGTGCACCTGCACCGCGCTCCGGCGCCTCGTCGCCGAGCGCGACGCCGTGCTCTGGAAGCCCATGTACGAGGACCTGGTAGTCGGGCGGCACATCGCCGGAGTCGGCACCGACGAAGCGCCGGAGATGAGCTGGAAGGAGAGGTACACGGCGGCGATCAATCGACCTAAACCTTTTTCTATCGGATCTCGTGCAACCACAGTGAACCTTGCATGGCTGCTCGAATTGGAGTCGGCTATTGCTCAAATGTGGCACAATTATCATCTTCCAGTTCCACCTCAAGATCTAGTCGTCCCCTTTGTGTCCGACGACGACCGCTCCGACTCGCCGGAGCTGCCGCCGGAGACTGTCCCTCGTCGGAGGAGGAGGTGGAGAGCAATGCCAAGGGACCTCTGCCATGGCCGTGCACTGGTACACGGTGGCCACAATAACCAGCGGCGTGGCGACGGCGGCGCGGTTCACTCGCCGTCTTCCCGGTACAGGTGGAGCCGCCGCTGACAGCCGGCGATGTACTTTGTGGGGTTTTCGCTATTCCAGAGCTCTTAGGTGGGTTAAAAGAGTTTCCCCTCTTAGGTGTTTCAATGGAACAATGCTCCGTTTATTCTGTCATGTCTGTACCCTTGTCTTAAAAATCCAACCTTTGTTCTCAAAATCCCTCGTCGGTTATGAGTTTAATTATTGTTCAGCAAGTAAGAGATGAACTATTAAACGGGTTTTCATGTGGGCAACGGTTACATCACTAATAATACATTATTAAAATCGCATATCCGCCACTATATATCCTTATTTATGCTTTCATGTGTATGGTGTTTTGTAGAAGATTTATTACCCATATTTATGGTCTATGTATAGTGTTCAGTAGGAAATTTATAAATTTATTTTGGATTTTTTGTAGCGTCCATCGATATATTAGACTTTATACGGGTGTAATAAATGAGTGTACTCCTATATATGCGTGTGCGCACCTAGTGTACATTAATGATAAACAATTTAGTGCCTCTAAAAGACACGAATAAAGCCTGTTTGGATCCAATAATTATGTAGGAATCAACGAATTGGATTTGATTCTAGGAATTTTAGTTATGTTTAGTCTTACTTTAAATTGGATTGGTGGACGACGATAAACTAATGAGGTTGTTTGGTTGCTACCTCGAGGTGAAGTTGCCGGCCTGACATAAGCCTGACAGCAGCATGTGTTTGGTTGGCTCCCTGAGCTCTAGCCTCATCTTTTTTTATACTCATGTTTATAAGCCAAAATTTGAATTTTCAATCTTAAATTTTAGTTGATTTTGAGGTTTTTTTTATCGTAGTTTATTTTTCAGCTTTTACTTTTAGACCACTATGAACACGTATATAAAAGCTTTATTTATAAATTATTTAATTATTTTTTGTTTGCAAATATGCCGTTTGGCTTATTCCGCGAAAAACTCTAGCAAACATGTGATGGCTTATTCTTTTGCTCCATGCCTGGCCTGGGTTCTTTTGCCGGTTTATTAGCTTGAGTCAGGCGAGGGATTTAGGTCGCGGGAGCTGCAGCATGCGACACACGCTTGGTTAGACTGAGTGGTCGTTGATTAGTGATTATTACATTATTTAGCCATCCTGCAGCTTGCAGCTTGCTGTAAGTTGTTGTATGCCTTCATGTGATTTTGTTCTGGTCATCTCCTTATATCTTTTTGCTTCGAAAGAATAAAATCACTACTACAAAAATCCTCATAGAGACTGGCTTTATAGGTGTCGATTCATTTTAAACCGACACCTATGGACTTTTTTCCATCTCCGTACGATGAAAAAAATTAAAGAACCGATACCTATAATATTGGTATCGGTTTTTTCTAATGAACTGACACCTTTAAAAAACTATAGGTGCCGGTTCATTAAAAAAACTGATACCAATACTATAGGTACCGGTTTTTAAAAAGAACCGACACCTATAATATATTATAGGTGCCGGTTAATTAAAAAACCGACACCTATAATATATTATAGGTGCTGGTTCTTTTAAAAAACCGGCACCTATATCAAACCGAGCCGAACTGGGCGAGCCGAGCGTCGTCCTTATCTACTCCCGCCCGANCCCGCCGCTCTCCCTCACGTCTGTAACACCTTGAGAAAATTCCTAAATAAAAATATACCGATCAAAAATCATTTCTGATTTATTTTTAAATTTTTGCATCATGCCGACAATTTCTTTATTTGTTTTATGCCAGTGCCAAACTTTTATTGAAAATTTCCAAATTTTCTACTCCTCTGATCTTTTGGTTTTTGTCCCAAGATTTTCACTCTGACCGAAATTAGTTTTGCTACAAAAAATCCGCTTAAACTCCCTCTACCTTGGCCTTCTTTTTGCAAGCCTTTTTCTTATAAAAGTCCAGGTTGCCTCCCCAAGCCATTCATTCCTGTTGGGTTGGCAATAAAAATATAAAGTCTAATCCTCCTCCCCGGTACTGTTTTCGGTGACGACGTCGCCGCACGCCGCGAGCCGCGCCGCTACGACAAAGCCGTTGCGATATCACCAGTTGCTGCCCTTCCTTCCCATCCCGCCGGCGACCTCGCCGTCCGCTTCCGCGCCCTTGCCTGACCTCACCGGCGTAGCAAGCATGCATGTCGCTAACTAGCTTTACGTGAGTGCAATGCATATGCATGCATGCAGCAAGCCAAGCAAAAGCATGCATGCAGCCAGTTAGCTCGTGCTTGCATGAAGCTAGTTTAGCTCGTGCTTGCATACGGCTGGCCGAGCGCATGCTGCATGCGGCAAGCTAGCCAAGCATGCGCATGTATGCAAGCAGCAGCCAAAGCCACTACACCAGCCCGGCAAGCGCCGTTCGAGCCGACACCGTGCGATCTCGAATTCAAGCCGCTCCTCCTCGGGTCGGGTAGGTGACGACAGCCGCTCAGCAATCACGTTAGACGGCGCCGTGTTTTGACAGCCGCCACGGCCGCACTACCACTTCATCGCTGCCGCGTGCCCCGAACAGGTGGACGACGTTTCCGCCGCCAATACGCAGCCGTCACCGCTCCCACCTACACACGCGCGTTTTTTGGGATGGAATGAATGCGAGCAGCAGCAAACATCCCTTCCCCAGACTCTATTTAAGCGTCATCGTGGGTGAACACGCAACCTGTCCCTCTCCATTCTCTCTTCTCCTCTTCCTCGTTTTGCTTCCCCTCAGTCACTTCCTCCCGCGCACACGCTGTCGTCTCTCCGCTTGCTCCACCGCGGCCGGCTCCGGCTGGGCCTCAGTTGAGCAAGAGGACGGATAGGCTGCCGCGCCGTCATCTGAACCCCGAGTACGACTAACTTATTGAACGGCTAACCTCTAACATCTAACATTTGACCCATTGACTCACTAACCCGCTGACACTAACTTACTGACTCACTGACCTCTAACTCGCTAACCCCTAACCCCTAACTTGCACTAACCCGCTAACATTTACTCCTTAACGCTGTGTGTTCATTTGTTACCACCGATCGAACACGTGGTGTGCGAGAACGATCCGCGGGTCGACCGTCCCCAGACTGTATATCGACGACCGTAGTTTCATGCGAGGATCGCCGCTCGGTGTGCCGCTACCCGGCTACCGCAAGGTGAGCTCCTCTCCTGCTCTCCCTCTTGTTTTTGCTTCCTTACCGCATTCCTCGTCTACCATTGTTGCCGCGGTGCGGTGACATCGTGAGGCGCAACACCATACCCGTTCCTTGCGCGGACGCCCTCCGCAGCAATCGCCGCTTCGCCGCCGGCCAAGCATGCGCCATGCAGCTAGCTGGCTGTACGTGTGCATGCATGCAAGCAGTTGGCTGTATGTGTGCATGCATGCATGCAAGCAGCTCACATGCATGCAGCTAGCTAGCCGTGTGTATGCATATGCATGCATGCATGCAAGCAGCTCACATGCATGCAGCTAGCTAGCCGTGTGTATGCATATGCATGCCTGCATGCAAGCAGCTCATATGCATGCAGCTAGCTAGCCGTGTGTATGCATATGCATGCATGCTTGCAGCTCGCCCAAGCCTTTCACCTCACCATGCGCACACCCATTTAAAAACAAAACCTGTACGTGAGGAGTTAAGGGCGGTCCCACCCGTCAGACCTTTTCCTTTTCTTCGATTTAAAACTTTTTTAATCTTTTGAATTTCGTATCTCCCTCGTTTTAAGTCGGATTTGAACGAAACTTTCGTCAAAATCTTTCTAAAATCAAGATTTATGCAATAGCACTGGTTTGGTTATTTTTTGATTTTTCTGGAATTTTTGACTCTTTTTATGTTAGCGAGTAGTTGGTGACTTTATTATTCAACCGGACAGGGTACATCTGTGAGGAGGAAACTGAGCTAATTAAGAACGAACCCCCAATTGAGCAAGGCAAGTCACTATGCCCCCTTCCTCGAACATGTTGATCCTATTTTTATAAATGTGTTGATTACAAATAAAATTGCATACTAATTATATAATGCGCACCTACACTTGTTTAAGCCTTACCTTTGATATTGTTTATCCTTATGTATTTACACACCTTTGTTACCTGAGTATATTACTTTACGCGTGATTATTTATTCACTGCTTAGCCCTGCTTACATAGACGTTATACACTCCATATGTGTGATATGTGGATGTGGTTATACTGATCACTCGATGGGAGTGATTGATAGAGATCGGGTGGAGACATAAGCGCCACCCATAGCATGAAAACCTTTGTGAAAACCCAAAAACTTAATTAAACAAAAGTGATTTTGACTGGTGCGGCACGGATAGAATATGGGTGGTTCTGGGAACGGTAAGCCGCCGACCCTGGTCAGTTAAGGACCGAGTCAAGAAGCTAAGCAGGAAACGAACCGAGTACGACCACACTTCTTGAGTGGGGTTAGACCCGGTGGACTAGGTTATTCTCGTGGGGTGGCACCCTAGACATGGTAGGTTCTGGATATCGGTATGGAAATGTGGAAGTGTGTGGTTTAATGACGTCAAGCTTTATATATGTATAATGTAACCTTCAATCTCGGGAGCGCCAGGACTCCCCTCAACCGGCTCGAGGTAGGAATGTGGCGCCGGGGGTGCAATGGGGATTCATAGTCCTTGGAGTGGGTGCCGCCATGTGAGGGTAACTGAAAAACCGAGCCGTGACAAGTCTCATGTGTTGGGTGCGTCACGGAGTGTGGGATTAAAAGCGTACATCCACTGCAGTGTGAGTAAATTAAACTATTCGAATAGCTGTGCTCGCGGTTAATGAGCACCGGGACTTGTATTACTCTTGACTAGACTCACTTGTTTTTAAATTGTTTAGAAGAGGTTGGGATAAATAAAACATGTGTAACCTTGCCCCATGTGCGGGAAGGTTGAATTGCCATGAAGGAACTCTTAGTTAATGACAACCTTTACATAGCGACATTTTTTTCATGGTTAAAACTGCTAGGTCATAGGCTTGTGAAATAACTTGCGAAAACTGGCTTTACGCAAATAAACCGAAACCTGCCTTGGATCCCTATACGCATTTGTTGCATTTCTATAGTGGTGACTTGCTGAGTACGGTTGGTACTCACCCTTGCATATTTCTACCCTTTTAGCTTTTGATGATAAGGACATGCCAGTCGAACTGATCCCCGAGGAGGGGGATGGTACGGAGGAACCATAGGGACTAATCCCCAGTTGATGCCTGTGGAGTATAGATGGACTGCCGCAGCCTTGCTTCCGCTATCCTATCTTATCCTATGTTATTTGGTATTGTATCCGGCCAGACACGGCCTATTAGAACCTACTCGGGTTCCCATGTACTATTTGGTATTGTAAGACTATGCGATGCAGACTGTGTGTACCAGATTTGTAATGTGTGTATACCAACCTACCGATCCAGGGAGTTGGTATTTGTAAACACATATGGTTTCCTGTTGTATAAAATCAGGGGCCAACAACGTCTCTCTCCTTTGCATCTCTCTGCCTCCCCTCTCTCTCTCGCGCGTCTCTTGCATCTCTCTCCCTTCCCTCTCTCTTGCGACGGCTGCTCGACGAAGGCGACAGCAGCGGCGGCGGCCACGCCCTCCCCTTCGCTGATCTGGCGAGAGAGGAGGCAGCGACAGCGGCGGCAACCTCCTTTCCACCAGATCCGGCGAGAGGGAAGATGGCAGGCTCCCCATGGCGCGCGCGGCCACGGCAGCGGTTCTCCTCTCCGCCCCTCGCCTCGTCTCCCTCACCCCCGGCATCCCACCACGGCTCTCCTCCTCTCCGCCGCAGTGAGGCGGGGCCTCCTCTCTGCCGCTGGCCGCCGTGACGGTGGAGACGGCTAGATCGATGACGTGACAACGGGGAGTCGGGGGATTTCAATGATTGTGATTATGTTTGGACGATTTTTGTGATTGTGTTTGGATGATTTTGAGTGTGTTTGGTTGATGGGGATAATGTTGATCTTAGTGATGATGATGACGGAGAGCTGGCTTGATGCATCGGCTCGAATCAAGCCGATGCATCGAGCCATTTTTTGGATAGTGGAACCTCAAAAGTGTCGGTTCCTAAACTGGCACATTTGAGGACACCACAAAGGTGCCGACTAATAGGTGTCGGTTGGGAACTGGCACCTATGAGGATTTTCCATCCAGCACCTATAGCTAGCTATTTCTGTACTAGTGAATGTTAGCTGAACAAGATTAGTTCATGATTTATTCAGAGTTTAAGAAAAATAATCCATGATTATTTTAGTTTTTAAGAAATAATCCATAATTAATTTAGTGTTTCAGAGTAAATAATCTAACAAGTTTCTCTCATATATATGCCTTGTCAGGCATAAATCATCAAAGTCTCACGTGCCCAGTGGCGAACGTAGGATTAAAATTTAGGGGGTGCTAGGAAAAAACACAAGTGGTAGCAACTTAAGTAAACGTTGGAAGAAAACCTTTCTCGAATCGCAAATTACACATGAATTGCATATAAAAACAAAAGAAAAATAAAAACTGAAGAAAGTAACTCTGTAGTTCGTAGAGCGGTCCTACCAACTGATAAACATACATAAATAATCGCTTGTATATTGATATCATCAAAATAAGTGTGAAGGTAAACTCTAGGGAAACATGTTTCCTAGAGTTCTTTTATGATCCCTGCTAGCTAGTGTATTTGGCTCTAGGGAACCCATGGAATTCTAGCTAGTAGTGATGTCGATCTAAATACTAGAACCTCAACATTATATAGAAGATCGAAATGGAGCAATGAATGATAGATCGATGAAATATTATTCAGAACGCTTGAGCTCAACTAATATTAAGTGGCATACGCATTATGCTGCCTTGCATCCATACACTACGACGTTGTTGGCTAGCTTCATCTACGCATAGGGAACCAATGGCCTGGGCTGCAGTAGGGGGTGTCAGGCCCCTCTTGCCCCCCTGCTGCGTCCACTCCTGCACGTGCCACTTAAGCATACAATTTTCTCAGGCACGATGCTCAGGTCACTTACCAAACAAAGTCACAGATGCATAGGCATAGCTGCCTGTGTTTCTACTGAAGATCTGTACACTCCTTCAAGCTACAACTTATACAAATTTTTGGGATATTTTTTCAACATTGATTAGGTTTTCTTAGGCCCCTTCGAAATGAAGGATTGAGAAAACACAGCTACAGACAAAACGTATGAATTTTCCTCTAAAATTATTGATAGGAATACAAGTATAAAATAAATGACTGCAATAATAAATTTCTATACGGTTGGACCTCATGCTAACTTTTTTCTAAGATCTTCTTGTCTCGAGCTATTTCATAGGAATTTCGTAGGATTGTTGGAGTCCCAATCTTTGTTTCAAAGGACCAAGTAGGAAACTTTTATATAAGATTTAAATCATACAAATTTCCTACTAACTCAATCCTAAAATATAACATCTAATATCGAATGAGACGAATCTTAATACTACGAATCTAAAAAGTCCCTATCTAAACTCGTTGGCCAAATTTATAGTACTAAAATATGAAAGTGGATTTTAAACTCTCGAGGGATGTCCCCTCGTTGTTTGCATATCACTCAAATAGTTATAAAAAAATTTAAAAAAAAATAAAAAGATGTATTAACATGTGATATATCACTCTACAAACATGCAACTTAAAATTCAACTTCTACATATCACAATGAAAAAAATGAATATACGTTAACTAGTTGTAATTTAATTTGTTTTTTTCGTTGCGACATATAGAAGTTGAACTTTTCACTACAATGGTACCCCTCATCTGTGTCGGGCTGCAACCCACATCTGTGTCGGGTATGGCGCCCGACACAGCGCAAAGGTCAGTGATGTGAGGAATCATCTCAAACGGGCATAAGTCCGTCATGGATGAAGCTATCTCAATCGGGCCTCAACTAATGCCCATGACCGATAGTTTTGACCGAGACGACCAGTCAAACTATAGCCCGTCACGGATGACTATCTCAATCGGGCTACAACTAGCGCCCGTCACGGATGACTGTCTCTCTCGAATGGGCCTAAACAGAAGCCCGTCACAGATGACTATTGTTCTCAATCGGGCCCCAACTATAGCCCGTCACAGATTACTGTATTCTCAATCAGGCCTTAAGTTACAGCCCATCACGGTTGACTATAAATCAATCGGGTTTTAACTTACAGCCCGTCACCGATGAGTATGACCACAAAAAAAATAAATATTGTTTTTTGGCTAGCCTCAGGCCTGTGCTAGCCATGCCCGCTGCAAAATAACAGAAATACATCCCAGCATTCACATATATTCACATATATTCACACATCCGAGCATTCCCATTCACACGTGCCATTCACATATATTTTACAGAAATAACATCCATATTCACACATGCATACTGGTCACATGCATAGAGATAACAAATATAATAAACATCAATATTACATAATAACATGTGTTTGACAATTCAAACAGGACGTTAAAAAATGTTCATCACTTATACCTGAACCCTAAACATTCCTTTAGGGTGAATAATTTTGCGGAGGACGAAGTCGGCAATCTCCTCACGAATATCCACAAAGCTGCTACCTGGATCCTTTGAAAATTTGTCCTACATGTACATAATTCGAAATTAGTCGAACGATCTTTATATATATATATATATATATATATATATATATATACACTTCAATTTAGTTACAACATGTCAGGAATGAGACCACAAACCTCCAATTCAGCCAAAGTCTTCACCTTTTCTTTGCACAGAAGGCGCATGTTGTGGCAGACATGGAATCCGCACTGGTCGCCTATTTGTTGTTTGACTGGGAAGTCCTTCTTGTGGATAAGAGTGTCCTGCCCTGTCTTTCGAAGGCCTTCTTTTTGCACATATTAGCCCCACGCTTCATCTATTGCGAGTTGAATCGGGGTCCAATCGTACAGTTGCTTGTCAATTTTGGAGTTTAAGTAGTGGCATGTACTCCACTTAGGCGTTATTACCAGTAGGATCCAATGTCCACTGCGGCATTAAATTAGTTAAAGTTAATACTAAAGCTAGACGTGTAATGCAATGTATTTAGGGAACACACTTACTATTGATTGTAGGCGCATATGATGTACTCCTTGTCTTGTCGGGCCCAGAAGGTGTCAAACAAGTAGTTTACCATTCCACTACGGTCCCCTTGAAGATTTGTGACATTGACTACCTGAGGATCAAGGAAGGCAACTTCTGGTGCATTCTTGAGACACCACTTCCAACTATACCTACACACAAGCCAAACACTCTTATAAGCATGTTACACGGATTGAGATGAATAATTTTCGTGAGCAAGAGTACTTACAAGGAGTAGCACTTGAGGAGGGTTGTGTCCACCGAGCGGAGCCTGTAGAGGTCGAACAGATCCTTGAAGTCTATCACGATAAAATTTGATGGCCCAAGGAATGGCGCTCTGGCGTGTTCGCTTATTATATCATTTTCTCTATTCTTTCTCCTCACGTTAGATTTCTCCATGTAGTACATGTGTAGCTCCTTGCAAGCGGTGCCCATCGTTGCTAGCACGTCGTCTCCAACCAATGGCATGCCTAGTTGGAAGGACGATGGAGGTACGGGCTTCCTATGTGTGACGGGCCCCTTGCTCAGATCTAACTTTGTTGGAGGAAGACGTGAGAGGTGCAGCTTTCCTTTTCCTCGCACCCCTGCAGCAGGTTTTTAGATAGCTCTTCTCTGGGGGGAAGAATGCGCCTTCCTGCTCTTCTTCATGGGTGGGGGTTTAGTGATCGCCATGCTGTCGGCCTCCATAGGCTCGCCCCCAAAGTCCGTGTCGTACTGTAACTGGACATCGTCAATTTCATGACGACCGGGAGCTGCAGGGGCTAAAGGAGCAGGGGCAGTTTGTACTATCAGACGACCGCTTGGTGCAGTGCTTGGCCTCGGGATCACCCTTATATCAATGAGGTCCTTGGGCCATTGAATGAATGTTCCACGTGCATTTCCAAGGGTTAGGACCTCGTCGTTCGGTGGCAGAGGAAGGGGGAAATGATCGAATTCGGGCTTCACCGAGTCAACTTGCACTTTCGCATAATCAGCCCTAAGTTGCGCCCCATGCACTCTTGTCTCCGGGGTCGGCTTGAAAGCAAGGCCCTCAGCTGCAAGAACCGAGAAGGTCGGCACCACCCTTACTGTCAGGGTGCAGCTAGTTGGTTCTTGCGATAGATTCATAAATATTGTTAGAATAGTACTTACCATATGGTTTCGTTAAGAACTCTATGCGTACTATATTATCGTACAGTTATTTGGTCGACGGCGGCGGGGACCGATGGCGGATCTTCCCCCACGTCAGTTGATGCACAACCGCTGCGCCTCTGCGTGGGACTAGCTAAATCTTGTTGCGTAGCAGCAGCGGCAGCCACCGGGAGATGTTGCTCTTCTCGAATCTCTTGCCTGATACGGGCCCTCATCGATTCAAGCTTTTCGTCGAATTCAGAGCTCAATTCGGCTCTGACCTGCTCCCGGATCTGGGTGGCAAGGCGGGCATCTTTCTCCACCTTCGTGACTGTCCGCTTTTTGTACTGCCACGCGTAGTCCAGAAATTCAACTTTCCATGGTACGTTGCTCCAAGTCCCCTTGTCCGTCCATGGTGTTCATTGTTGCCCAACGCTTTACTGAGGATGTCGTCCTCGCGTCTTTGAGAGCTGACCTCTTGCGAGGCTTCTTGGGAGGCAACCAACTCCTTCTGCAGTTCAATTGAGATCGGATTCAATGAAAAGTTCAGGCTGAAACAGTGCGAACAAATATTGAGATTAGGCACTTACTATATTATCGTACACTTGTTGATCTTGGGGATTTGAAAGCGAAACTGTCCCATCTTCATTCTTCTGGTACCTAGCCCGGGCCCAATTCCTTGCACGTGGGTGTGGGATATCGGCAAACACCGGCGGTGTGTTCGCTGCTGCTACCGCTTCATCCTCCTCTTGCCATTCCTCTAGCTTCCCGACATATCCTACGGTGCCTAGCCGGTGCGGGTGCACGTTCTTGGCCTGCAGTGCTCGAAAAGCTTCGCTTCTGGCCCGGGATTCTGGGGTCGACTTCTTCTCGTAGAATTGCTCCCAAGCTTCAGCCGTGATGAAGGGCCATTGGTCTGTTGGATCAGGGGTCGTCGGATTTAAGACAAACTCCGTGACCAGCCTGCTCTTGAAGTTCTTCCAAGCATTGCCCATAGTCTTGAAAGCAGCCCGCTTGAGACGGTCCTCATCGGCTGCAGGATACTCGAAGCGTTCCTTGAATTTGAGCCAAGCTGCGTTCTTCTCCACTTCGGACACATGCTTGATGTCATCAACAAGGATTGTGAAGTCTTCCCTCGCTAGGACACCGCACGTCGACCTAAACTTGGCCAAGACAGTCCGAGGACACGTCGGTAGTCCAACCTGGTTCACCTCTGCTATGGTGTACCGTTCCTTAGGGATTTTGTTCCCTGTCCTACGACTCCGTGCCCTTGAGGACCCACTAGTTGTCATCAACATTAGTTCACCTTGCTGAGACATCGTCTAAATAACTTAGAAAATAACAAAATTAATTAATTTTGTAAATAAATTTGTTCGTACGTACTAACTTTGATATTATAGATCCTTGGCACTGAACTACTCTACTTTACTTGATTCCTGGCTCGACCTCGAGCTTCAGACCCTAGGCACCCCGGATTCTGTGATGATTTGATAACTTAAACAAAAGTAAAGTATAACCTAACTCACCCTAAAATCACTAAAATAACCTAACTCACCCTAAAAATAGAGTCCAAAAGTAAAGTATTTTCATTAAATCAATTCAAAATCACTAAAATAACTAAGTGCCATCGTATCTACATACGAATTTCACTAAATACGGATAAAATAACCTACATTTCACTAAAATCACTAAACTTAACTAAAATAACCTACATTTCACTAAAATCACTAAAATAACCTAACTCACCCTAAAAATAGAGCCTAAAAGTAAAGTATTTTCATTAAATTACTTCAAAATCACTAAAATCACTAAACTTAACTAAAATAACCTATATTTCACTAAAATCACTAAACTTAACTAAAATAACCTAACTCACCCTAAAATCACTAAAATAACCTAACTCACCCTAAAAATAGAGCCTAAAAGTAAAGTATTTTCATTAAATTACTTCAAAATCACTAAACTTAACTAAAATAACCTACATTTCACTAAAATCACTAAACTTAACTAAAATAACCTCCATTTCACCCTAACTAAGTTTCACTAAAATCACTAAATGAGCTAACCGGCGGCGGCGCTTGCGGAGGAGGCCGACGACGGCGGTGGCGGACGAGGAGGCCGGCGGCGGCGGTGGCGGACGAGGAGGCCGGCGGCGGCGGTGACGGACGAGGAGGCCGGCGGCGGCAGTGGCGGACGAGGAGGCCGGCGGCGGCTCTAGCGGACGAGGAGGCCGGCGGCGGTGGTGACGGACGAGGAGGCGGCGGCGGCTGCTTGCGGACGAGGAGGCGGCGGCGGCGCTTGCGGACGAGGAGGCCGGCGGCGGCGCTTGCGGACGAGGAGGCCGGCGGTGGCGGTGGCGGACGAGGAGACCGGCGGCGGCGCTTGCGGAGGAGGAGGTCGGCGGCGGCGGTGGCGGACGAGGAGGCCGGCGGCGGCGCTGGCGGACGAGGAGGCGTGTTCTCAGTGCGTGGTGGCCTCTGCTAGGGTTCTGTGACTTAGAAAAATTTTCGTGCTCTCAGTGCGTGGTGGGCCTCTGCTAGGGTTCTGTGACTTAGAAAAATTTTCGATCCAGATCTAGATCCAGATGCAGTGTTCTGTGACATCTCTATCGGGCTTTAAATTATGGCCCGTCACGGATGCTTCATCCGTGAGGGGCGCTAGTGTAGGCTCGATAGAGAGACGTCATCTCTATCGGGCCTACACTAGAGCCCGTCACGGATGAGATTTGACTCCTGTTCATCATTGACCTGAACTTTAAATAAATAACTGCAAAAAAATACTTCACAATGAAAATTCACTAATTTTTCATTACTCACAATAATTAACTTATTATCCCAAATAATTAAGTGAAGTACAATAATTCACTAAATTCGCAATAAAAATTATTACAAGTTGCACCAATTTACCTAAGCTTTTTTTACTAATACAAAATACTTCATGTGTACAACGGGTTGGGTCACAAGGTTATGCCTTCCGTATGATCTGATCGAGTATATGCCACAGGCTCTTGTGGATCATCGTCAAGGTCGATTTGAGGTCGTACATGAAGATTCTGGTTGTATTCTTCTTCGTCGACGACGTTGTCAACACCAACAATTCGGCGCTTGCCATCCCTCACGATGTGCATCTTCTTGTTCGCGGGGTCCTTTATGTAGAAAATCTGCTCGACCTGTTTCGCAAGTACGAATGGTTCGTCGGCGTATCCAACCTTGGATAGATCTACTAAAGTGAAGCCTTCCTTATCGACTTTAACACCAGTGCGTATATTGACCCAACGGCATCGAAACAAAGGAACCTTGAACTTCACGTAGTTCAGCTCCCAGATCTGCTCAATGCGGCCGTAGTATGTGTTCGACCCCACTTGATCCTGGAAGGCATCTATACGGACTCCGCTGTTTTGCACTGTGCTTTTGTCATCTTGCTGGACGGTGTAAAATGTGTATCCATTAATATCGTATCCTTGCCATGTGTCTATGGCCCAACACGGTCCCATTCCCAACAAGTGTACAGTCTCATTTGGGATATTCGTCGACATGGTGACATGATTCTTGAACCATGCGTTGAACCGAGAGTTATGTTCTCTGTTAATCCACGTCTCAGATCGACCCGTGTTCTCCTACCGGATTTTGGCTAAGTGCTCCTCAAAGTATGGGTTAACTTCTGCCATATGTTGGAGCACATCAAAATGAGCCTGCCCGTAGGAAGCTTGATCGGGCCTAATTCTTTTCCTCCCGATTGTACCAGCACCTGACAACCTTCCTTCGTGACGAGACGCTGGAACTCCAATAGGCTCGGCCTCGGACATGTAATGCACGCAGAACTCAATGACCTCCTCGGTCGTGTAGCCTTCAATGATGCTCCCCTCCGGTTTTGCTCTGTTCCGAACGTATGCCTTCAGAACTCCCATGTACCTCTCGAACGGGTACATTTCTCTTAGAAAAGCCGGGCCACATAGTTTTGTTTGCTTCACAAGATGAACAGGGAGATGAACCATGATATCAAAGAAAGACAGTGGAAAAAACATCTCCATGTGGCAGAGGGTATTGACAATATCAGTCTGCAACCCATCTAGATCTTCGGGATCTATAACTTTCTATCCAATGGCATTGAAAAAGGCGCACAGACGTTGGATTGTATGACGGACTTTCGGTGGAAGAATGTCTCTGATAGCAACTGACAAGATTTGTGTGATTAGCACGTGGCAATCGTGTGACTTCATTCCAACCAGTTTTAGGTCTTCCGATTTGACGTACTTACTAATCCTCGCTGAATAGTCCGATGAAACTTTCATATCTTTCGGGCATGATAACATTGCGATCTTCTCATCCTTCGACAGTGTGTGGCAAGCTGGAGGGAGATACACTCTACCTGTCTCTGCATCTGTTACGGGCTGGAGTTCACTACGAATGTTCATTTCACTGAAATCAAGGCGCGCGTTCAACCCATCCTTTGTTTTGCCGGGAATATTCAGTAGTAGGCCAACCAAACTCTCACACATATTCTTTTCTACATGCATGAGATCAATGCAATGACGGACCTCAAGATCTTGCCAGTAAGGTAATCGCCAAAATATGAACTTTTTCTTCCACATACGCTTGTCCTTTGCCTGACTACGTTTTCTTTTCTTCCCAAACTCGTTGGTTATGTCCTTGACCAAGTTGTGAACCTCATCTCCGGACAAATCCTTGGGAGCAGGCTGAAGTTCTCTCTTACCGTTGAAAATATTCTTCTTCCTTCGAAATGCGTGACGTAGCGGGAGCCACCTCCTATGACCCATATAAACCATCTTTCGTGATTTCTTCAACCACCGGCTACGTGTATGTTCCATGCAGTCGGAGCATGCCTTCTTTCCTTTCACGGTTTGGCCAGAAAGATTACCGAGGGTAGGATAGTCATTAATGGTGTAGAACAGTAGAACTCGTAGCTTGAAATTCTCCTGACCATACGCATCCCAAGTTTCCACGCCTTCTTTCCAGAGCATCTCAAGATCGTCCATAACAGGCTCCAAGAACACATCGATATCATTGCCCGGTTGTTTCGGTCCTTGGATTAGCAAGCACAGCATAATATATTTTCTTTTAAAGCACAACCATGGCGGTAGGTTAAAGTTTGAAATAAGACTGGCCAGGTGCTGTGAGTACTACTCATGTCTCCAAAAGGATTCATGCCATCTGTACACAGACATAGCCTCATGTTTCTGGGGTCGGCAGCAAAGTCTTTGTGTTTTCGATCGATATTCCTCCATTGAATCGAATCCGCTGGGTGTCTTAGCATACCGTCGTTCCTTCTCTCCGTGGCATGCCAATGTACTAAATTTGCCTTCTTGGGGTTTGCAAATATTCTTTTGAAACGATCAATGATAGGTAGATACTACACAACCTTCACGGGACCACCCCGCTTTGATTTTTTTCCTTCGTCAGGACTTTTCTTACGCTTGTATCGAGAGGCCTTGCATACAGGACAAGCATCTAACTCCGCATATTGCTTGTGGTACAATATGCGGTCATTTGGACAAGCGTGAATTCTACGGACCTCTAACCCCAGGGGACACAAAACATGCTTTGCTTCATATGTCGTCTCGGGCAATGTGTTCCCATCAGGCAGCATGGCCTTCAAAATTCCCAAAAGCTCTATGAAACTCTTGTCTGTCCATCCACTACTTGCCTTCAGCTTCATTAGGTCCAAGGTAGCTGATAATTTGGTCTGCTTTGCTTTGCATCCGGCATACAGAGGCGTCTGCAAGTCACTGACCAACCTGCTGAACTTTACGGAATCTCTCTCATTGTAAGCTGGATCCTCAACGTCACGTAACATGTCTTGCAGCAGATCATGATCAACATCAACCATTTCACCGCCTAGTGGAGAAGGTACAAACATGTCATGCTCATCTTCATCTTCCTGATTTTGCGCACCAGTACTGTCTGCAGCTGCACCACTTCCTGATTCCTGCTCTCCATGCTTAACCCAACATGTGTAGCCCTCCATGAATCCTCGTTATATCATATGAGCGTGTACGTCCATTCGGCTATCAAACATATTCTCATTCTTGCAATCTACACATGGACAACACATGTAATCGTTGTTTCTTCTTTTCCTATCCTCCTCCGCGACGTTTATAAAATTTAATACCCCATTTCTATACTCTTGATTATGACGTTTCACAGATTTCGCATACATCCAACTTCGATCCATCGCTACAGAAATGAAAAAAGAATCAGAGAAACATCTTATAAGATAAATACCGCTAAATTCATAAGAATCGATGAATTTTCTAAATTAATGATTATTATTTGTCACTTACCTTTATGAATTTACTGTTTTCTTTGGGAAAAAAATAAAATTTCGCCCCCTTCAACCTCCCACCAGATTTGTGAACAGTGGGATACAGATACTCTGGCGGTTGCGGCTATTTATAGTGTGCACTAACTATCGGGCATATAAGGTATCTTTATCGGGCCTAAAAAAAAGCCCGTCACAGAGGAGTGCCATCTGTGACGGGCTTTGTAGATATCTCAAACGGGCATCAAGATGGGGCCCATCACAGATGATTGTCATCTGTGACGGGCTGCAATTACAGCCCAATGAGATATTTAAAGTTATCTCAATCGGGCCTTAAGTTGGGGCCCATCACAGATGATTGTCATCTATGGCGGGCTCCAACTACAGCCCGATTGAGATATTTAAAGTTATCTCAATCGGTCCCTAGTTTAGGCCCGTCACAGATATGTGTCATCCGTGACGGGTTTCAGTTCTATGCACATTTAACATGTCTCTCCGACCATATCTCAATCGGTCTTTTCTTAGGCCCGTTTGAGATGTATTCTTTGTGACGGCCCGCAAAATTCAGTTATGTTACAGCCCGTCACAAATGAGAGGATCTGCACTAGTGAATTTAAGTTGCATGTTTGTGGAGTGATATATCACATGTTAATACATCTTCTCACTTTTCTTAAAAAAATTTTATAACTATTTGAGTGATATGTAAATAACGAGTGAACATCCCTCAAGAGTTTAAAATAGTTTTTCACTGAAATGTATCTCATTCATCCAGTACTGTATTACTAAATTTTGAGATGAAGGGAGCATATTTTTCTATAAACAAAAGGGACCCTTATAATTTTTTTTCTCCTGCCCTGGCAATTATGACGAAATGTTTTCTTATCAACTTGGTTTCTTGCTGATGCTGTTACTTTACGTGGTACAATTTTGAAATTCTGAATGGCACTCAAACAGAATAATTCAGTTTGTTTTCAATTCTAACTACAGACGATTATATTTCTAGTAGAAATGGAAATGGAATCCATTTCGACTAAAGGCTTAATACTCAAAAAGGAAGAACGGCAGCTTATCGGCCATTATTTATATTTTATAACACCTCCACGGCTCATCCCTAAATATTTTATGTTGGCTGGTTCAATTTATGCCAACCAAAAAAAAAGAGTCTGGTTTTCCCTTTTTCCTTCAACCGTTGAGGCATCAAGTAGGCAGGAGGTCTTCTTTTGTTTTTCACAGATGAAGAGAGGAGAGCAAGGTGTACAAAAATACTACGATATACGGAAATTGAACGACACCACGAGCACGTCACGAGTGCGCGCGTTCACTGTGCGAACTCGTCGCAAGTTCACATTCCCGCTCCGTGGTAACGGTATACTTCTACAATTTTTTTGAAATGTATATATTCATGTAAAATCAATAAAGAAATTATATTTTTTCAAATTTTATTCGCACCTCAGCGGTCTGTGTCTTGCTGTGCCTCCTGAGGTGTCAAAATTTCTGATGACCCAGCGTACCTGCCAGGAAAACAAGGGAATTAATATCATGATCCAAGAAAACAAGTGCTTCTTGCCTTCCACTGAAACGAGTAAATCATGGTCTCACTACACCAGATCAGATTATCAATGACGGGTCCTAACCCTCATCTTTAATCAGTTTGACCCTGGTTAGAGATTAATGGTCAGTGATGACACCAGTCACCTTTGACGGGCGGTGGCCCGTCAGTCACGAGATCAGTATTTTCCGGTCCGTCGCAGGTGAGGTTCTCCACATTGCAGTTCGTGGTTGCAACTCATCAGAGGTGACATACCTTTAACGGGTGCAGTATTTGTGGCCCGTCAGAGATGACCCTATCTCTGACGAATATACCATGGCGCCCATCATGCCTCATCTTTGACGGGTCGAGTAGCAAAGCCGTCACAGATGAGGTCACCTGTGACAGCCTTTGCTTATGACCCGTTAGTGATGAGGTAAATTCAAAAAAAAAGAAATTCTAAATATTGGCTAGCCTCAGGATTTGTTAGCCACGCCCTCTGAAAAATGAAAACATCACAAATATGACATCCATAACCAATAGCACATATTTCCCATTTACATCATTCACATATTCACACATGCAGTTCAAATGCTCAAAGAATTAACATCCACATATTCCCACCGCACATTCTTACCTCACATTTTTTGAAGTCACAAACTTACCCAATTTGTTGTCTTGCACATGAAGCCGTAAACTTATCCAAGTTTCTTGTAACCTATGCCTTTTGAACCTCCACGATGACCTGTCATTTCAAAAAAGAAAGAAAACAACTAAACAATACAATATAGTAAATAATAAATACATGTAACGCGTAGTAATCAATTTTGATTATAAGTTGTTCAAAATTTGATGACAATTTGACAAACTACCTTAAATATTGTGATTATTTGATAACCAAGGAACTAATTACTAAGATGTCCTATTAAACTATCTCAAATTATCAAATAACTTTTGTGCTCTCAGAACTATATTTGTAATAGCACGATGCATGCTGTACGTCAGGCGTACTCTACATGCGGATCCCAAACCTGTGGGAGACCTACCTCTCAATTGGAACAGAGGTAGCTCCACCACAGGCTTGGGATCAGCATGAATTCAGAAGTGAACCGAACGATTCTGAATATAGAGCGGCAATATCCAATGATGGTGAACTGTTCATCATCGAGCACGACCTAACTGCTTGAAGCAACGCTAAACAGGAATAAATTTTGCTCTCAGATGACGGGTTGCCAACTTAATGGCCTCCTCAACTTAGGTGGATATCCTATTAAAGTACCTCAAATTATCAAAAATGACAGAATACGAGGTGCTCGGCGTCCCAAGGTATCTTAATCGGTTCTGTGAATGCACTAACCTGATCAAACCAATTTGGAACCTTGAGTACCTCATATTCTATGATGATTCGATAACCTAGTTACTATCTACACTTTAATATAACTAAGTACATATTCTAACTTAGATTATCAAAAAATAACAGATTATGCAGTCCTAAGTGACCCCGGTTGTCTTGGTTGGTTAGTCTGTACACTAATCGGACCAAATACTCTTATTAAATAGATATTGTAGTACTTACCTTCCAATTATCAAAAAATCACACAATACAAGGTTCTCAATGACCCCAGGTGTCTTGGCTATTTAGTGTATGCACTATATCCACCTAAGTCAACTTGGGTCCCTGAGAACCTCATATTGTGTGATTATTTGATAACCAAAAAACTAACTAGAAATACTCATGCTAAATAGGCGATTGTACATATGAAAGTAAATTAAATCACATTCCACAACACAGAATCATAAGAACAACATTTTTTACATCACAGCAAATTAGAAAATTTTTAGTTCACGGCAGCACATCTGACAGTTCGATCGTCTACTTAACAAAAAATGCTCCTTTCTTGTTCATTATTTCGCCAAGAATGAAGGCACACAGTTCACCTCTGATAGTGGGGGGGTTAATGGTGGCAATCTTCCAGTGAGCTATAGCTTTCTGTTCAATAAGATAGAGGTTAGCACGAATAGAAGATTAATGTTGGTTTCAAAATCATCAACGTCGCTATGAGCACCAACCTCAGGGTCGAAATCTTTCACCTGTCTTAGCAGTGTCGACATGTGATGGCACACATGGAAACCACACTGGTCTCCGATCTGTTGCGCGCACTTGAAATTGGTGTCATGATAGAGGTCGTCCTTGTCCTCTTTGTGTCTACCTCCCTTTGCAACATATGGTTCCCAAGCTCTATTTAAGGTATTGGTGAGTGCAGTGAAATCATATTCTCTCTCCCCTATTGGAGTTAAGGTAGTACACCCTACTCCATTTAGGTCCTATGACCAACAAAATCCAATGGTGCCTGCGTAGTGGTTATGTAGCGTCAGTAATAAGAATCTCCTAAAATAATAAAGACGAAAGGTATTGTCTTCTTACTCTTGATTGTGTGCACACACAATGTACTCCTTGTCTTGGTGGGCCCATAAGCACCGGTTCACGTACTTAACCACTTCATCTTCCTAATTTTGGAGGTTGACCTCGCTGACCATCGATGGATCAAGGAATCCAACATGATTACCAGGATGACGAGCTTCAATCCAGCACAACCTTAAGACATGTAGTACATATTAGCACAAATTTAGGAAGAAATTACTAGCACATCACATGGAGGAATATTGCACTTAGTAGCATTTTAGAAGACCAGTGTCTAGCTTCCAAATCCTGAATAGATCGAAGAGGTCATCAAAGCCTATAGTTATATAGGCCAGGCTCGATAGGAACGGCTAGTGGTCGTGATATCCAACTATAGAAGACTCCCTCATTTTCCGCTTGGCATTGCTTAGCTCCATGTACTGTTTGTGCAGCTCTCGACAAGCAATACCAATTATAGCTAACACATTGTCCTCCACCAAAGACATGCCTAGTACAAACTATGCTGGCACACACTACTTTTGGGCCACCTACTCCACGACCTTCCCCTTGCCTTTACCCCGACCCTTTTCACCTTTGTGTCTCTTAACAAATGGTGAGAGCTATCAGCCTTCCGCGTAGTCTTAATTGGAGTCAAGGTGGCAGCTATATCAGCCAAATCCATGCAAGGTGCCTTGGATGAACGTGGTTCCATCATTGCCGGTCCACGAGGAGCCTCGATCGATAGTTGGGACTTAGGAGGTGCATGATCCGTTGATCGACTTGGACGAGGATCGCCGAAGGTAATATCTGCCTTGGGCCATTGTATGTAAATCTTGCACGCATCGTCCAAAGTAAAAATTTCATCATTGGGGGCAGGGGCAGTGGATATGACAACCAATTGGGCATGACCGAATCGACTGACACCTTGGCATACCCATCTATGAGGTCTGCATTGTGCACCCTATCTGTTATGGAGGGTTTGTAAGCCATGCCCTATGCGACTTCTGACGCAAAGTTTGGTGTGACCCTAACCACTAGAGTGCACTGTGCTACATTCTGCATTGTAAAGAAACAATTTAATACTGAAACATGTCAAGGCTGAGGCTTTTCAAGTGAGAAGGATTGTATAGTACCAATTACCGCTATGAGGTCCACTGTAGCTGGTACTTGGACTGGGAGAAGAGACACCTCAACAAGTGGATGAGGAGTTGGCTATGTCACATGGTCACGCCCTCGAGCTATGTTCATATCGGCGAGGACCTTGACCACCTTTTCTTCGACCCTAGCGTCCATGTCTTGCTTCAGCTCCTGAATGACCTCCACCTTCAGCTGCTCCTTCATGCAGGCTTCCCACTCTTCTTTAGAGGCTTTCCTTTTTCGATATTATGAGCTATACTGAGGCAAGCCATGCTTCCATGGAACATCGGAGCCTATTCCACGAGTCTGGCCAAGATGTTTTGGAATTCCAAGCGCCTTCGTGAGGATGTCATCCTCGCGCCTCTTCGGCGTGGACTCGACCTCGCTTTGCGAAGTTTGTTCGGCAACCAACCCCATCTATAGAAAATAAGAATCATAATCATTACAAACATGTATAATATAATAACAAGGAAACTCACTAATAGAGCATTACTAAAGTTAGAAGGAAACTCACTAGTTCCTGATAGACGACAGCATAATTTTGGTTGGGAAATGTAATGTTGCCGTCCTAGTTGACCTTACCCCTGGCCCTAGCCCAGTTCCGAGCTCGTGGTTCAGGGAGTCAGTAAAAGGGGCAGGGACATTCGCTGCAGCTGCAGCTTCATCCTCTTGAGCCCATATTTGTTTTTTGCCGATGTACCCCGTCGTGCCGAGCCGATGTGGGTGCTCATTCCGTTGTTGTAGTAAGCGATGCACCTTGCTTGAGTCCCTGAACTCTTAAGTGTTTTTGAGCTCGCAGAACTCCTCCCACATCTTCTCTGTAATCTGCGGGTAGTCTTCGAAGGGAGTCCGATTATCGGGCGGGATGATATATTCTGAGACGAGCTTCGACTTGAAATTCTTCCGGGCCTTGCCCATCTTCCGCAATGCCTTCCACTAAAGCCTGGCCTTTGCTTCAGCGAGATAGTCAAACCATGCGACTAATGTCGTCACGCCCGCTCTTTCTCATCCTCTAGGACCTTACTGATATCTTTATGTAGGATTCCAAAATGGTCAAGTGCCACCCGCCCGCAACAGTTCGACCATCTGCCTATGACATTCCTCGATGCCATAGGCCTACCACTTGCATCCACCTCAGTGATAACTTGTCTGGTGGTCGGTAGGCGATTCTGCATTCGAAGGTTATGCCCAGATGTAGCTCCACTTGTCCCGCCCGACACAGACGTTTCCTGTTGCTCAGACATTTCTGCAGCGAAGAAACTACTAAAATTTCCTAACTATTCCATTTCATAAAAGATCCTAACCATTTCAAATACCATTTCTTACACTTTATGAAAATATTGCCTATACCATTTCCTAACCATCTCCTAAAAGATCCTAAAATTTCTAAAATCCTAATATTTCTTTACATTTGTAAATCAAAAGAATTGTAAACAGTTATAAATCAAAATATTTGTAAACAACCTAAATCACCAAATTTGTAAACAACCTAAATCAAAATTATTCTAAACATTTATAAATCAAAATAATTGTAAACAACCTAAATCAAAAAATTTCTAAACAACCTAAATCACAAAATATTTCTAAACATGTCTAAATCACAAAATTTGTAAACAACCTAAATGGGGAGAGGAGGTGGAGAGGAACCTACAAAATGGGGGGAGGAGGCCGCGGCCTGCGTCGAGGACAATGGGGAGTTGGCTGTCGGCGGTCGGCATCGTGGATTTAGGGAGATAGCGGGTGTCGTGTAGGGGGAGGAGGTGGCGGCCAGCTTCGAGGACGTGGGGAGGCGGCAGTTGTCGACCGTGGGGAGGCGGCAGTCGATGGCAGCAAGTGAGAGAGAGTGAGAGAGATTGGATCTAGGCTAGAAAGTCCCGGTTGGTAACACCGAGATCTTTAGTCCCGGTTGGTACCGGTACTAAAGATGCATCTTTAGTATCGGTTGGTAGCACCAATCGGGACTAAATATATTTTTTAGTATCGGTTGATGTTACCAACTGGTACTAAAGATGCCTCCAACCGGTATTGAAGGGGGTTTTAAACCGGTAGTAAAGATCGTTTTCCTAGCGGTTTAAACTATTTTCTCTTACATATTTTTTGAAATATTTTTTAAAACTGTTTGCTCTTTCATTACATTGTTTTGAACTATTTTTTTCATTACATTTTTTTAACTATTTGCTCTTTCATTTTGTTCTTTAAAACTATTTGCTCTTATGTATTTCATTTCTCTTAAATATTTCAATAGTTTTCAAACATATCAAAAAATATTATATCTCTTGAAACCATTTCCAACATAACACATATATATTACACAAAATTAGACATACTACAAGTTACAAAAATAGTCCTTCCCTATGATCGACGCGTGCATGTTGGACCTCATCTTCTTCGTCCTCCTCTTCTAGAGGTATTTCTTGACCCAAGCCGTGGACGTGCTGGTTATAGTCTTCTTCGTTTGCAATGTTGTCGATACCTACAATTTTCCTTTTCCCTTCACAAACCACATGTAGTTTTTTGTTACTCAGGTCAATTATGTAGAAGACTTGGACAACTTGTTTTGCAAGGACAAACAGTTCATCCTTGTACGTGTTGGGTTAGCAAGATTGACAATGGTGAAACCTTTCTTATCAACTTTGACACTACGCAGATCGAGCCATCGACAACAAAACAATGACACTTTAAACTTCAAGTAATCCAGCTTCAATATTTGCTCAACTCGGCCGTAGTATTGATCACAACGACCACGGTCGCTACTTGCTGCCTCAATACGTATCCTACTATTCTGCACTGTGCATTTGCTATTTTGCTTGACCATGTAAAATGTATATCCATTGATATCATATCTCTACCAAGTAGTAGCATCCCATTTTGAACCTTGTGACAACCACTTGATTGTTTTACTTGGCAAGTTGTAACTGTTGGCAACTCGGTTCTTGAACCACTTGTTGAAACCAGCAATGTGCTTTCTTCTAACCCAACTCTTTGGTCGCCCTGGGTTGTCACATCGGATTAATCCCTCATGTTCTTTCAAGTACGACACAACTTCAGTCATATGATGGAGGATCGTGAAATGAGCTTTGTCATATACCTTGTGATCCAGCCTGACAACTTTCTTTTCAACAGTACTCATTCCTTCAAGCCTGCCTTCGTGATGAGATCGTGGTAATCCAATTGAGGAGGTCTCAGACATGTAATCTACACAGAACTCGATGACCTCCTCGGTGGTGTAACTTTCAATGATGCTACCCTTGGGGTGGGATCGGCTTCGTACGAAGCCCTTTAGTATCCCCAGATACCTTTCACAAGGATACATCTGCCTCAAAAAAGCAAGACCACAACATTTTGTCTGCTTCACTAAGTGCACGAGGAGATGTTCCATTATATCAAAAAACGTAGGCGGAAAGTACACCTCAAGATGACATAGGGTTTTCACAATTTCTGTGTAGTTCATCTAGACCCTCTGGATCAATGATCTTCTAGCCAACTGCATTGAATAAGGAACACAATTGCATTATTGTGTGTCAGACTTTAGAAGGCAAAATATTCCTGATGGCAACAGGCAGAAGCTGTGTGATAAGAACGTGGCAGTCATGCGACTTCATTCCAACCAATTTAAGGTCGTCCAATGAAATGAACTTACGAATTCTTGATGACTAACCAGGTGGAACATTAATACCTCTGAGGCATGTGATCATAGCATTCTTCTCATCCCTCGAAAAGAGTGTAGCAGGCTAGAGGAAGGAACACACTTCTGGACTCCATTGTTATGGGATGTAGCTTAGAACGAATACCCATATCTTCCAAATCTTATCGGGTGTTGAAACCATCCTTTGTGCTACCTGGGTTAAGCAATAACCCAAGAAGACTCTCATAGACATTCTTCTCGACATGCATCAAATTTATGCAATGGCGGACCTCAAGATGCTCCCAGTACGGTAATCTCTATAATATTGACTTTTTCTTCCACATGCTCTTCTCTTTTGTGTTCCCAGCTTTCTTCCTTTTCCCGAAATTATTAGTGATTTTCTTGACTAAGTCATGTACCTTCAGTCCTATTTTTTCCAATGGGGGACTAGCAACCTCTTTGTGTCCACTGAAATTCTTCCTCATACTTCTGTAAGGTGAAACCTTGGGAGAAATCTCCTGTGACCCATGTAGACCATCTTGCGTGAATGCTTCAACCATCTGCTTCTTGTTTCATCCATACACTCCGAACAAGCCTTTCTCCCTTTGACAGTTTGCCCTGAAAGGTTACCAAGGACCGGATAATTGTTTATGGTGCAAAACAACATCGCATGGAGGCTGAAGTACTCCCACCGAAATGCGTCCCTTGTTCGCATGCCCTCATGCCATAGCCTTTCAAAGTCATCGATTATTGGTTCAATGAACACATCGATATTATTGCCAGGTTGTCTCAGTCCTTAAACGAGCATGGCAAGTGTAATATACTTTCTCTTGAAGCACAACCAGGGTGGATGTTATAGTTCATAAGAAGAACTGGCCATGTACTATGACGATTGCTCAAATCACCAAATGGATTAATGTCGTTCGTACACATGGCGAAACGCATGTTTCTCGGGTCCTTTGCAAATTCAGGGAAAACTCTATCGATTGTCCTCCACTATACTGAATCTACTTGGTGCCTCAGCTTACCATTGACCTTCCATTCTTCAGCATGTCAGCGCACTAACTTAGCGTGTTTCAGATTCGCAAACATTCTCTTTATGCGCTCAGCAATTGGTAAATACCACACCACCTTTGCAGGACCACCCTTCTTTGACTTACGATATTCACCTTCACTTATGTCTCACTTGTATCTAGAAGCCCCACAGACAGGGCAAACATCCAAGCCGGCATATTGTTTGTATACAATATGCAGTCGTTTCTACAAGCATGAATTCTTTTGACCACCAAACCCAATGGGTATAAGACTTGTTTTGCTTCGTATGTCGTCTGCGGAATTTGGTTTTCCTCTGGCAACAAATACTTCAAGAACTCAAGAAGTTCTGTGAAACTTTTGTCTGACCAGCCGTTACTTGCCTTAAGCTTCATGAGTTCTAACACATAGGATAACTTGGTGTGCTTTGGCTTACACCCGAGATACAATGGCGTCTCAGAATCTGCCACCAACTTACTGAACTTCTCGAAATCCCTCTCGCTATGATCTGGGTCTTCAACATCATGCAACATATCTGATAGAGTTTGAGGGTCCAAATCTATGGCATCACCACCTGATGGAGAATGGACAAAAATGCCACCTCGAACTGCTGGGTCGTTCATGACATTTGGCACTTCATCAGCTGCTACATCCGGTGCCTCTTGCTCTTCATGCTTGCTCCAACATCTGTAGTCGTCCATGAATCCTCTAAGGATCAGATGAGAATGAACCCATGAACTATTCTCGAACATCTTCTCATTCTTATAGTCTGCACATGGACACAACATATATTTGCTCATCCTATTTTTTGTCATTATCCGCAAAACTAACGAATGTAGTGACCCCTTCCCTATACTCTAGGTTCGAACGGTGAATATCGTACATCCAACTTCGGTCCATCTGCAATCAATAACATAAAAATGTAAAACACAATACAAAATACACGTTAGAAAAAAATAATTAGAACATTTTTTTACCTCCATTTCTGACAAAAAATCGCCCTCTTCACTCTCCTACCCGAAATGTGAACAGTGCACTGGGTTGAAATAAAAAACAGGTGACAGCCGGGGGTATATATAGGCTGCAACTCACCTCAAACGGGTTAGGGCTAGAATCCGTTTGAGGTGACTGAACCATACCTCTGACAGGCCGGAGCTGCGTGGTCCATCACAGGTATGAATCACCTGTGACGGGCCGGAAGAGGAATCCGACAGAGCTGTACCTCTGATGGATTCCATTTTAGGCCCGTCATAGGTGACTTGATACCTGTGACGGGCCGCAGCCGGAGGGCTCATCTATGACGGTATACCATAGGACTCGTCAAAGGTGACGGTCATCCGTGACGAGCACTGATGACCCGTCAGAGGTAAACGAATCTGGTGCAGTGTTTGTTTCTCGCCTTCCAGCATGAGTAAACCATGCTTTGATCTCAAGTTCTCAACGAAGCGGCATAAACTACAACTGATATCATTTTCAGACAGTAGCTAGAGACAACCTGTACTTTATACACCGAGGGGGAAATATATAAGCAATGCAGCAGAGATTACCACCAAAACTGCATGCCAGTGTCTGAGCCTTACAAGTGATGTACATATATTTAGACAAGATGAATACAGAATGCTACCACATAGATATAATCACTTTGTTCCAAGAATATTTATATTTATGTCCACCTAGGGAGATCGTCGTATTACTATCTAGGTACATAGGTACATGGTTAATTAAAAATGGTTATATTTTGAAACGTGGAGAGTATATAACAGTGTGGCATGGTCTGGCGGATGTCATAAATTAAATCGGCTAGTGACAGAAATATTTTACGCATTCTTTGGAAAGTAGTATATTTCAATTAATGCAAGATTGAATCATTTCGTATTTTCTGAAACCAAAACCAATTCACATGAAAACGCTGTAAAATTTTAATGCTTTACACCTCTCATCTAGCTGTTATTGGTGTGAACGAGGCCATGCGTTATATATAGTAGAACATTATGCATAGATGATTTACTAGTAACGAGTTTGAGCTGTTCGCGTTATTACTGTGTTCTTTTCTTTTTCAGGACATATATCGTAGGGTACGTGCACACTCTGGCCCACGTGTCAGTTTCCTATTTGGTATAGGAGTAGGACTCATGCCCACACGATATAAACGGAAAGAAACCCTACTCCAGCGGTCCAGCCGATGCGCGCCCCTCTCCTCCCTCTCTCTTTCAGCTCTTCTTTGCTCCGATGACCTAAGCGCACACCTCCTGCCGCCGCCGCCGCCGACGACGACGACGATGACGAGAGAGATGCCGAGGCGCCGCCGCTCGCCCAGCAGGAACCGGACGAGGCGGCATCAGCGCGTCGACGACGAAATGCGAGGGCAGAGGCGAACGAGGACGCCGCCGCTGCGACGGCGCCACGGTGAGACGGGAGGAGGAGAAGGTCATCAGCGGCGGCGCGATGGGAGGTTTGACAAGAAGGAGGAGGTGGTGGTGGAGGGGCGCGCGCTGGCGACGCCGACGCGGCGGCTCCGGTCGGAGATTGGCGAGGTGAGTGGCTCCCTGAGGAGGATCACCCGCGGCGAGTTCTTGGCCGACGAGGTTTTCGCGAGGTCGCCGCCTCCGCCGCCGCATCCGCCGCTGTTCTCATCTCAGGTGACGACTCCCGGTGGAACTGATGGTCTTTTGTTCGGTGGTGATGGTCAGGGGGGAGCAGCTTCCTCGTCGTCGTTATCCCAGCCGGCGCCGGCGGCTCCCCGTCCGACGGTGAGGACGTCCTCTTCGGCCGTCGCCGCCGACGACTTGAAGTTGAAGCCTCCACCGGAAGCAGTCGCGATGGCAAGCTCCTCCAAGAAGAGGAAGACAGGGCCTGAATCCTCATCGAAGGCGACGACGACGGCGAGCTCGAAGAGGCCGAAGACGACGGCCCGTGCCCTAGGGCATCATCCAGATATTCATCGTCAACAAAACAAATCGCCATTGCCGCCGCCGCCACCACCGAAGCGCGCCGCCCGATTCCCCGCCATACCATTGCCGCCGCCGCCCAGCAACGACGAGGAGCTCGCCACGCAAAAGCGGATAGAGGAAATGCGCAAGAAGTACGCCGACCTGATCGCCAAGTCCCAAGATGTGATCGGCGTCGGCCACCGCGAGGGCGTCCTGAAGGTGAAGGGGCGAGACAACCTTGCCGTCGCCGCCGAGGACGAGCTCCTCCGGCGGCGGCGGCGAGACGACGAGAGGGCGAAGGCCCGGGAGGCGCTGCTTGAGGTGGAGAGGGAGGCGCGGCGCACCGGGCTGTGCACCATGGAGAGGATACGCCCCGAGCACCTGCTGGAGCTCGACATCACCCGCGACATCGAGTACGTGGTGAGCCCGGAGTGCCACCGCGGCGAGGACGGCGTGCTCCGCATCAAGCCGTCGCGCTACAGCCCGGTGGCGGACATGCTCGGGCTCTTACTGAAAGCACAAGACGGCGGCGAGCTGGAGCTAGACGAAGAGTAGAGATCACATGAAGAGAGCTCAAGTGTATTATTCATCATTCCTTTGAAGCACTAGATGCATGCCATTATATTATTATTATTGCCTTGAGATATAATTTGCATTATAGCTGAAAGCTCTTTGTATAGTGTTTCCTTAATCCAACCGTGTTTGATTGTTTCAGGACACTGCTATATATATGTATCAATTTCCAGTTTGCATTTGGATCATCTGTGTGGATGGACTAGTGTAAACTGCGAACTGATCACTGTGGAGATATTTGATTAAGGATACAAATATACTATATATGTTGTTGTTTATCTTTGTTTCATGAGTGATATACCTTGATCTCTGTTTCAACTTTGTGTAGTTAATTTCAACATGTATGCATTTGTGATATCCTGAGAGCAATTGAGCAAATGTGGCCAATGTTTTTTTTTTTGTTGAAGGGCGAAAACTTTGCCACTTGTGTAATGTGGCCAATGTTGGGTCTATGTGTGCTGCTCCCCAGGTTATTAAAAATAAAATGCATCAATAGTTGTACTTTTGAAGGAATGCATCAATAGTTTATACTTTTGAAGGAATGCATCAATAGTTATAGCCAGATTAAAACCTAAAACCAGAACAAGCAAATCAAAATTGAAGTTCTGCTCTGTTGGATTTTTGGCAAATCCCTCGAAGCTTAATAAGTGGGTGTGAGGAAATATGGTAGTAGACTATATGTTGTCTCAATACCACATGCTCATAATATATTGTACCTGTGGAGGGTCAAAAGATGCAGTACAGAACAACATTGCTAACAGAACAGTGCTAGCTCTTTTCGAGATAGGTTCTTGATCTAATGCAAAGATAATTAGACAAGAACTCTAAGTTCATCAAAAGATGCACAGCAGCATAGCGGCTTTCTTGTTTTTTTACAATGGATTGCTAGTGTAATACCTGCGCGGTTCTAGCTACTTGTCTGTGCCCCTTTCATGTCTCATATGAAATCATCATCGTATGGACAACCTGCAGGAGGAATGATCATCAAGCCATCGATGTATGACATGTCTAGAAGATCTGAGACAGTCGCCAGATGTTGCTCCAGTGTGCATGGGTCTGAGGAGGTCTCCAAAGAAGAACAAACATTCCTAGCTTGGTTAAAATCAGCCAGTGGTGGTTCGACTATCTTTTCACATACTGATGGAACTTCTGGTGAAAAACCTTGGAGTACATTTGCTGGTGGAGAAACGATGTTAACTTCTGGACTCATTTCTTTACTTTCCTGTAAGTGCCTTTCAGATTCTGCCACAGCAGACACCTTGAGCTCCACCGGGCTTGACAGGAAAACCAGCTTCTTCCTCGCTCTTTTACGCCAATTCAATCTATCCCTTATCCTCTGAGAAACTTCACTTGAATCAGGATCAGGTCCTTCTGTACATATTAACTCAGAACTTTCTCCTGATGTATCAGTATTTTCACATAGGTCTATGAACCCTTGTTTAGACTTTGAGCTTGTCCCTTGTTTAGATTTGGAGCTTGCCCCTTGTTTAGATTTTGAGCTTGTTCCTTGTTTAGATTTTAAGCTTGCTCGTAAATCTGACAACAATTGATTCTTATCAGATGAACCATCACATTTTGAGCTTGCCCCTTGTTTAGATTTTAAGCATGCTCGTAAATCTGATAACAGTTGATTCTCATCAGATGAACAATCACATTTTGAGCTTGCCCCTTCTTTAGATTTTAAGCTTGCTCGTAAATCTGATAACAGTTGATTCTCATCAGATGAACCATCACATTTTGAGCTTGCCCCTTTAGATTTTAGGCTTGCTCGTAAATCTGATAACAGTTGATTCTCAGCAGATGAACCGTCACATTTTGAGCTCACACCTTTAGATTTTAGGCTTGCTCGTAAATCTGATAACAGTTGATTCTCATCAGATGAAACATCACACTGCTGAAGAATATTTGAGTCACTATTCCGTGAAACTGATAGATTTTCAGGCAGACCAGGAAAGTTTTTGAGCAATCCTGAAGCTAAATACGAATTTAATTTTCTTTTCATAGGACCTCTCCAGTGTTCTTTGATTGCAGCACTCGTCCTGCTTGTACACGACTTTAACAATTTTAGTTCACAAAGCCTTTTGAAATGGTTAGATGCATGCTGAATAAAGTAAACAAAGATAAAGTGCTGGGAAAATTAGAGGACAGGGGAGATCCTGATTTTTCATCTGTTTAAATATTTGAGATCTTACCTCCCTGTGAAATGTTCAGCCATTCTACACCACTTATTTCCATAAATTTGTTGGACACGAATCAATCTTAGCTCCTCCTCTTGTGACCACGCCTGTTTGTTGATTGCAGGGTCTAGATTGAATTTCCACCTGATTTCCATTACGTCCATTCATACTTAGTTAAGAAACAGATTTTAGTGACGAAATCTGAATGCATATTGACCATGTACTATAGGAAATTATCATTAGTCACCACTCAAAGCCATAAAGGCTTTTAATCGATATATGATAACAGAGAGCAATGAAATGTATAGTAAGAAAGTTCCAGGACATGCTTTTAATGCAACAAATATTTCTGTTCTTGTTCACAAAAGATCAGTTGTAACATGGGTGTTGGAAATAACATAGAAGGGGTCAAACAACCTATTCCATTTATTGCCACAACAAGGGAATCGTTTTTTTATCAACACAAGATGGCATGTCCATTTTGGTATTTCTAATTATCTATCACAAAAGTTGCACCATAAAGAGATTTGATGTCAAGCATATTTTCTGCCAAAAGCATGCAGTTTCATTTCTTGAAATGGATTTTATGTTTCTAAGACAAATTAGAAGTAGATAAGCATGCTTATGAATCAAGACATGTAGGCTACGAGATATTTATGAGCAGAACAGACTAGGTTGACAATGAAATGGGTGAGAATAAGAAAATTCCATTGTGGATGGTGGCAATGAAAGCTTAAGCATAAGTAACCAAGAAAGAATTTAATGTGGAGATTATTCCAAGCTGTTAACTCAAGTATAAAAGGTCATGGCTAGAAAATATAAAAGGTCTCAATCAAACAATTTAGTTTCACTTAATTACCTTACTCTGCATTGTTGTGCATTTCGACCAGGTATAGAGCATGCAACAGTTTCCCAGTTGTTCTGCCCATATATGTTAATCATTTGAATAAGTGACTCATCCTCCTGGATTCAGAGTTGATTTCATGTTGTTAGTGGGCATGACGATGAACAAATAAATAAACCCAACAAGCACATGAAGCAAAATAATAAAGTTGAAATCTAAATCACTTTCCTTTGTTGACCATGGCCGCCTTCTTTTTTCAGATTTTTCAATACTGCACTTGTCCTTGACGACTTGATAATGTATCTTGCAAGACTGGCCAGCTGCTTGACAAATTCATAATAAGTGTCATGGACTAAAATGAACAGATAGGATCATAGGAATACTAATGGTAGTAAATAGGGTTCATAAATGTGATGAGACAATGAAACAAGTAATGGAAAACTTGAGTAATGACGTGTGGCAATTTTGATTGACCTTTATGAAGAGAGGTTAAAACTCGGTATGAAATCCATGGATGCAAGGTTAATCAACAATTGATTATCATGTAGTAAACATTTAATTCAACTAGCTACTTATACATGGATGGGAAAGCACTCCTGATTGAATTAGTAGATATAACTAATGTCCTACTCCCATTAACTTTCAATTGGCGGGAACAAAAAAAAAAGACCAGGGCAAATCAATGAATGGTAATCAATTTCATACTATCAAACAGAAAATGTACTACCCAAAGTCGCAAACTTCCATTTACTTTTTAAGGATAATAGTAGGAAAGGATCCTTCTGTGTATATATAATAACATCTACAAAGTTGCAGAGTATTTACACATCAGTTGTTAATCAAGTTGTTGTAACCAAAGCGATATCAGGACGTTGTTTTTTCTCTTTGCTGTATGGATAACGAAGGAAAATGTTTTTCTGAAGTTTAAACTTCTATTGTCCAAAAGAAGGCTGTCTTCTGGAAAACTTGCCACTTCTTACAATCCAGACGCTAAGAAACATGAATGAAAATCTCCATGGGAAAATGCTGGTCCGAACTTCCATATTCTTAAATGAACATGCAATTGGCAAGAGTAAATTACCTTCTAATTCTTCTCCTTGGCAACGCTTGCGACTGCCTTCCTGTGCATCACCCTGCACACATAGTTAACTAGTCATCCTCTGCGGTAACAAGTCGAGGTAGCACCGATTTTACTAGTTGCTTGGTTTAGCATAAACATTGATGCTTTTAAGTTTATATGAAACACAAAGTCTTAAGAGTAATCTGTGTGGTAGCATCAGAGGCACATCATTACCACATCCTCCGCAACCCAATCAACCTCGGTCGAGTGACCTGCTGAACAGACAGCCCTGCTAAAAGACGGAGCATTGATCAGCTGAATGTTTTGGCAGTTAGTCTTTTTCCTAGTAACATCCAGATCGATAACACATCTCACATTTGACTGGAATAAATTCTACCTACCACACTAGCAGAACAAGAGTAGCTTTCAATCCATCCAAATGCGCAGATACAATTTTAGTGCCGTTCTCTGCTTCACTTTAATGCTAGCAGGGCCTTAATTCCTAAAATCCCCCACAAAATGGGCAAGCATGGCATACTCGAGCTAAGAAACAGAAAGCACATCCTAGCTAAACTTCTCCATGAAGCTGGCGAATACTAAAACCCCAGTTCCCCCAAAAACCGAGCCCAAATGCCACAGCAATGCAGAAACATGCGGAATGAGGGGGGTTTCCAGCAGACTCGGTAAGATCACTCACCGCTTCCTCGCCTCCCCATCCCCGCTCAGCGACATGGCCGCATCCAGAGCAGACTCCCCGAATCCGCCAGGGGCGTCAGCCCAAGCTGGAAAGAACAAGGCAAGAACGCACATTAACCAATCCGTAAAACCGGCAGGAGTTGATGGCGCAAGCAGAGAGGAGGAATCGGGCGCTCTTCGCGTGGGATCGGGGCCTCACCTCACCTGCGGGGCGCGGGGGGAGGAGGAGGGAGCAGCGGGTGCGAGCTCCCGGCGGAGAGGAGAGGGTTTGGGTTTTGGGCGGAGGGGTGGGAACTGGGAAGCCTGGAAGGAAGGGGATGGAAGTTGGAGCCCAAGTAGGAAGCGCCGCTGTTTTACTTTTGCTTTGTAGCCTGACGACGAGCTCGAGGATCGGCTGTGTTCGGGTGTGTTATTCTCTCTTCTTTTATAACTCATCTCACTTATTTTTCACACACATATTTTTTAAATTATTAAACAATATAATATACTTTTTAAAAAATTTTAATTATTTTAAAAAATCATATTAATTTATTTTAAATTTTTTTAATTAATATTTAATTAATTATATGCTAATAGACAACATTGTTTTTCGAGGATGTGAAGTTTCTAAACTCAACTCCCGAACAAGTAGAGTAACGGAGTAGCGAAGATGACAATGCAGATGGCTGATCGGACGGGAGGCAGCGGGGTTGGTTCGAGATCCAGGCCGTCTGCTCTTCCCGCGTGACGGTGTGTGAGCCTGTGAGGCAATCAATACAGGCTGCTGCCTGCCAACGACCTGGAAGGGCGTCTCCTGCCATTTTGGGGATTTTTTTTATTAAGAAAGACAATCAACAAGATCAACAGAACGATGCAACGATTAGTTGTGACCTGTGAGACCATGGAAAACTCACTTTAATAAAAATTTAATAAGTACTTTTGAATAAAAATTAGTGATGTTAAAAGCCAGCACAATAAAATGATGTAAACGGGTTGTATATTTTTTGAGGGAATGGGGTAGGAGCTCTGCCAATTTCATTTATAGAAGGAGAGGAAACAACACCATGGTGAGACACCTCATAGAGGTTCTACAGATTGATTGACAGGGGAAGAAAGGAGAATTTTTAGAAACAATAAAGCTACAAGCATCAAAATCCGGCAGAGAATCATCTAAGCAAGCTGAGCTTCATCATAAGCCTTGCACATGGCGATGATGGAGTCAACCACCTGTGCAACCGTACCGTATGCTCCATTGAAAATTCTCTCATTTCTTTGAAGCCAAATACCCCAAGTCGTGTAGAAGATTAAGCCATCAAAGCTTCTTCTTTGATCTTTGATTATTTTCTTTCGGCAAGTTCCCCACCAACCTAACATGTCACCATTGAATGTGGATGTTGCGGGCATGTGGAGACCTAGCTTCGTCCAGATTGTGTTTCACACCTGTCTAGCAAAAGGGCACTCCATAAAAAGGTGTCTTGCTGTCTCTGGCTCTACTCCACAAAGGGAGCAAATTGGGCTATTATCCCATCCCCAAAGTTGGAGTTTGTCTAAGGTGAGGATTTTCCTTTGTACCATTAGCCATCCGAAGAATTTGCATTTGTTTTCCGTTTTTGATTTCCAAAAGTAGCTGGACCTGTCATCTTGTATACTTCCCAAGAATTGGATCCGGTAAGCTGAGTTCGCCGAGTAGACGCCATTAGAAGTCCATCTCCAAGTTAAATTGTCTTTAGTCCCTTCCTCGAGCTATACCTGTTGGATGAGATGCCATAGAAAGATGAATTCTCTAACTTGGGTTGTCGAGTTCATCCTCCTCATCGGCCTTAGCCAGTGGTGTCCTTGCAGCTCTTGCGCCATTGTCCTATTTTTTTGCGTCACGAGCTGATAAAGAGAGGGAGTTATCTCCTTGGGTGATTTGCCCTCAAGCCACCTGTCCTGCCAGAATTTTGCTTTGGCTGCCCTGAAAAGCTATTTATCGGTTTCATCACAAGGTAGATTGGAACCTTGCCAAGGTTTGTCGTCTGCTGTCCAATCATGCCAAAGCCACCTTAGTCGTAGGGAACGACCAAAGAAATCCAAATTGGTTATTCCTAGCACCCCCCAAGTTTTGTGGTCTGCATACTCTTTTCCAATTAACTAAGCAGTGTCCTCCCTAAGCCTGTCCAAAAGAAACTCCGGCAAATTTTGTCCATCTTTTTTTAGTCCACTTCTTGAGAGGGAAAACCGTGAGGTGGTACGTTGGTAGGGCGGATAACGTGGATTTTATGAGGACCGAACAACCTATCTTGTTTAGTAGCCTCCCCTTTCACCTTGGAAGTCGTGCTGAGAACCTATCTATGAGAGGCTGGAAGTCCATCTTTCGAAGTTTTCTAAGGTGTAAAGGAAGTCCAAGATAGGTGCAGGGGAAGGTTTTCTGCTACGCCGGAAACGGAGACAGGACATCTTGCAAGTCGTGGTTTTCGCACCTGATGGCGTAAAGAGGGTCTATTGCTTTTGTAACAGATCTATTGCTAGGATGAACAACATGGGGGAAAGAGGGTCGCCTTGATGTAAACTCCGCCCATGCATGAAGTTGTTTCCTGCCCTGCCGTTTAAGATAACCTTGGAAGATGAGCTCGCTAGGATGGCGGTGATCCAACCAATCCATCCGTGACCGAAGCCCAAGGATATCAAGCAGTCGAGAAGGTACGACCAGTTGACCGAATCAAAAGCCTTCGCTATATCAAGTTTGAGGAGAAATGCGGGAGTTTTGGTGGAGTGGAGCTATTTTACCATGCTGTTGACGAATAGGAAGTTGTCCTGTATGTTTCTCCCCTTTATGAATGCATTTTGGTTTTTGGATACCATCTACAGTAGTTTTGGGGCCAACCTGTTTGCTAGAAGTTTGGAGAACATTTTCCCGAAAGCATGAATGAGGCTGATCAGCCTAAAGTCACTCACATGGTAGGCGTTTTCCTTCTTTGGCAGAAGGGCAATGTAAACCGAGTTCAGGAGCCAGAGGTTATGGGTGGAGAGATTTGAAGCTTGGTTGATAGCCTGTACTAAGTCCTCTTTTATGATTCCCCAACATTTTCTGAAGAAAGCCCAGTGAACCCATTTGGACGGGGGGCATTATCCGACCTAGATTGGAAGACTACCCATTTTGTTTCTTCCTCTGCGAAAGGTTCCTCTAGCTCCGAAAGATCATGCAGTTGTTCCTGAACGTAGTTGAAGTTAATTGTTGAGGAGCGGTCACGGTGTTGACCTAAATGTTGCCGGTAGAAATTTAGTAGCTCCTCCTTATCTTCATATGTATGAACCAGCCCGCTGTCTGTCAATAGGGTTGGACTTACCGCTGGGGGCCCGGTTACCGCCACCCGGCGGTATGGCGGTTACCGGCGGTAACCACGGTAACCGCGCAAAACCGCGACAAATTTACAAATCGAAATTTGAATTCAAAAATTCGGGCAAACCGCGGTATCGACCGCGGTTACCGTGCGGTATGGCGCGGTTACCGCGCGATGTGTGACGGGCCGCACAGTAATGGGCCGACCTATTTTTTTTTCTTTTTCCAATTTTCAAATTTATTCTCCGTTTTGCTCTCAAATTTGAATAAATATTACTCTTTTTTGAGAAATTTCTTCACCATAAAACACTACAAATCAAACATTACCTTCATCATTTTTTTTGATTTTTTTCTCTTTTTTTAAATTTTTGAATTTGGACGAATTTCATTAAACCGTACCGCGCGGTACGGGCGGTAACCACGGTAAGTTCTACCCTGTCTGTCAAGAGGTGTTGAATGAAGTTTTTTCTTTTCCTTGCACTTGTTTTAATTTGGAAAAAAGAGTATTTGCATCCCCTGGCTCTAATCCAGGCTTTCTGGATCGTTGGCGAATGTGGACTCTTTCTAAGACTGTGAGCCCTAGCAATTTTTGCTTTAGGAAACGCCTGAAGAGGATTTCTTCTGGTGACAACCTTCGTTCTTCCTGTGCTAGGTCATGTCTGAAAATCAATTCGCTAGCTAACTCAAATATGAGTTTTAAGCCTCCTATCCTGTCCATGCTCCATCTCTGCAAGGCTTTGGAAGTTCTAGAAAGTTTTGTGTGCAGACATTTTATTGTATCTCCGCAAAGTGGGTTGTATAGTTACCGCATCATATTTGTGCTTATGTGAAAGAGAGAGGGGGGAAAAAGAGAGAAAAAAGCGAGCTATAGATTTATAGCCAGTTGTAGCACGAGCTCTAACAAACTATGTGAGGTATTAATGATGTATTAATGATGTGTAACTAACTATTGAGTGGACTATTAGATTAGCTTGTTTTAATTTTTGAAACTAGTAATGGTTATATTATTGAACTTGCTGTATGGATTTCAATTTCTCTCTCCTTAAAACAATCAAACTTCAATGGCCTAGTTCAAAATAAAAAAAATGTATTTCTGATAATGTATCTAGACAAGTTATGTGTCTAAGAAATACACTATTTTTTTAAGACAGAGTTAGTAATTCGTATCCAAATTCAAGTTTTTGTAAATTCGAAATTCATTCAGTTCAATGTCAAAATCAAGATTCAAACTTTCTTCATTGATCGAATTCCTCAATATCTAAGGAGTTGTGACCCTCAAAATCTTCTTCCTTCGCATGTTACATTTGTTGCAATTGGTGTGGCAGGGTATTGTCCACTATTACAGGAACCCTTTATTGGTATAACGGTTGGAAACCGATCATAGGTGTCGATTTTAGAACCGAAGTGTCGGTTCTTGCTCCACAACCGGCACAACCGGCACCCATAGTATTCAATGAATAAAAAAAGCCGCCTCGTTCACCACCAAACCGGGAATCAACCAATCCATCCCTAAAAAGAGCAGCATCGATGCATCGAAGAACAACCAATCAATCAATAATAGACATAGATCAGGGAGAAAATTTTACCAATAATCAAGAGCTTTACACACAGATCGGGAGAACGGATAGATCAAGAGCAACTCAAACCACACAAACAAAATCGCATAGGTCAAAAATGAGATCTTAGGCGGCGGAAGATGAGGAGGTCGCCGACGAGTAGAGTACGGAGCGGAGCAGTGAGCATGGCCCTCCGCCTCCTCCAGTGGCAGCCCTAGGGGCCCATCCACGGTTGCCCAGACAGGCGGCAGAGGCACGCGACGTACGACGGCAGCGGACGGGCTGGGGAGGTGGCTGAACTCCTCGTCTCCAGGCAGTCCGAACCTTCCCCTGCCGCCACCGCCGCCCTGCCTGGCAGCAACTCATCCCATCGTGATGAGGAGGAGGTGGGAAGGGGGAGACGGCGAGGGAGGCATAGGTGTTGGAGGAAGGGGCCGACCTCTCGGCCAGGTGGGGGAAGAAGGGGGAAGGGGGGAGGCAGGGTGGCGGACAAAGAGGGAGAAGGAGGGAGGAGAGTGACAGACAGAGAGGGAGGGGAGGCTATGCAAGTGCGAGAGAGACGGATGGAGAGGAGGAGGCGGGCGTAAGAGATGGGTGTGGGTGTGGATAAGGCGCCTTATCTTCTAGATCTGGTGGGTGGCCGGCCAATAAAAATAGTGCCTTGTTTTTGGTGCCTTTTTTAAAAAAACTAATACCTACAATATATTATTTTAATTAATCGGCACTCGGTTTTTTTAAAAAACGACACCTATAGTATTGGTGTCGATTTTTACTCGAGAACAGGTACCTATAGTTGCCCGAAGGTACCGGCTCTATATTTTTCCATCCTGTGAAGGTGCATAGGTGCCAGTTTTAAATAAATCGATACCTATGAGCCGATACATATGAGAGGTTTTGTAGCAGTGGTCAACTGGTAGGGCCTGTGAATTTACAAAATTAAGGAAAAAATACGAATTTCCCCCTTGAACTACTGGATGAGTACGAATAACCCCTATAAACTCGAAAACCAAACATTGCTCACCTTGAACTTTCTCTACCGGACAACTCCCACCCTTGTGAGCACTGTTGCGAGTAATTTAGAGTTCGAATAGCACACGTGGCAATATAGTTAGCAAACTTTTTTTTAAAAAAAATCGTTAGGGCCTACTTGTCAGAATCCCCACCCCATCTCTCTCTCTTCTCCCTCTTCTTCTGAAACGCACGGTGGCGGCAGCTGGCCCGCTCTCCCGCACACGCTCGCCTCAGAGGAGGAGCGCGAGCGCGCCCGACATGGAGTTGAAGGCGAGAGCGGCGGCAGCGGATGCGACAACACGTGCTCCACCCAGTTTGTAGCGGCTTCTTCAGCGCCCTAGCGAGCCCCGCCCACCATGGCGGCGACACCGAGGAGTATGGATGTGAGTTCGAGTTCGAGTTCGATTTCTCGTCGAGGTTCCGGTCTCCCACGGCAATGTCCTCCGCCGACGAGCTCTTCCACAACGGCCAGATCCGACCAATGCGGCTCCCGCGAGAGCATAAGGCGGAGGTGGGGGACGAGCACGGTGGCTACCTCCAGTGACGGGTCCATGCTCCGCTGGAGCTGTTCTCATTCCTCGTTCCGCACATGGCCACCTCCGCTACCGCACCTTCGCCTTCCACCGCGCCTCCATCCCTTCCGTGGTCACCACCCTCGCCGCCGGTCACGTCGTCCTCGCTTCCGCCTCCTCCTCCGTGGCGAGCGTCTACTGGAGAGCGGGCCGGCCGCCGCCACCGCACGCTTCAGAAGGGAAGGGAGAAGAGGGAGAGTGGGGTGGGGATTCTGACAATTGGGCCCTAGCGATTTTATTTTTTTTTAAAAAGTTTGCTGACTAGACTGCCATGTGTGCAATTTGAACTTTAAACTGCTTGCAAGAGTGGTCAGGGGGAGGGGGGTTGTCCAGTATTGAAAGTTCAGTGTGAGCGATGTCTGGTTTTTGAGTTTAGGGGTTATTCGTACTCATCCAATTGTTAAGGGGTAATTTGTACTTTTTCCCAAAACTAACAACACCTGAATTGACAGTTCTGCCATCAATCAACTAGTACTTGAGTTGGTTCGCATAGATATATTATTTGTTTGATTTTTTTCTAGTATCAAAAATCTTGATGAGAGATGTATTAGTCATAAAATTGTTAACGAAACTTCGTAAATAAGTATAATTTTGATCTCCTCTATTCATATAAAGCATCCGACAATAAATTTCATTATCGAAGGTTATCCATAGCAACAACAAGGTTAACCAATAGTAAGTGCTAAAATCAACCCAAATGCCATAATCGACACTTTTGGTTCCCCAAAACTTCTTTGCCTGTCTTTGTCCTGGTTCATAATACCACATATTCTCCCTATAGTCCTCACCATCTTTCAAAATAGTATTTACACCAGCTGACTTTGGTACAAATGCTAATTCACCGTCACGAAGATAATCTCAGGCCAGTCATATGGCTTTGGAAGGTAAACCTTGTTTTTGCATCCACTTGATCTCGACATTTCTCATCACCGTCGTGAGCGTGCCGGTAAACAACGTTCTCCCCTGTAAACTCTCCATTTCCTCCCACTTCATCGTCTCCTCGTTAAGTTTCACAATATGCACCGGGGTCCCTCGTCGGCCAACGAGGATTGCCATCAACTCGCCTTGATCAGACTTGATGAGGTAGCTATCATCGGTTTCGAACCCAAAGCTCTCCGGTTTGTCAAGAATGTCAAATCCTCTGTCGTGATTGCACGGGTCATACAATCCCAGCCTCCCATCTTTCCCGAGGAGGTAGAGCAGGCCGCCATGGAAGACCGGGTTGGAGATTGACAATGTCGGAATCATTTGTTCATCACTGTTATACACCAAATCCCAGTCATCCCACTCCCCGTCGTCTTTTAGTACGGTTCTACAGATACGCAGTAACCCAACCGTGTCGATGGCGTACATCGTCCTCCGCGACGCGCCATCATAGACGACGAAGTTGAACTTGCTATCCGGCAGACATGGGAGCTCGCGGACGCTACCGGAGACCATGTCGACGTCGAGGACCATGTCGTCCGGCGTGCATAGAGTCGTTAGGTGTTTTGTGGCGGAGCAACAGATCTTTGCGCCGGGATCCGTCAGTGTGTGGTCGACCTCGAAGTTCTTGTGGAAGTAGGGGCTGTAGTACCGGACGTTGGTGTTGCCGACGTCGGCGGCGTTGAGCAGCAGTGGGGTGATCCACGCCGGGTAGGACGGCGGCACAGCGGAGCGCCATGGCGAGCACACCGCGGCGACGCTTGGGTGGCTTGACCACCGGAGCCGCTCCAGTATCAGGAGGAGTAGGTCCTCCAGTAGAGACGACCAGTCCCGCCACTCCGACGACGACGACGACGACAACCGTGCGTCCATCGTGGCGAGCTCGCTCTCCGTCAATCGATCAGGCCAGCCTTCAGGGACGCGGACTCCAGACACTGCAACGACAGATTTATCCGAATATATCTTGGAATGATGTGCTATGAGTACAACCGTAACACTTGCAAGCTCTTGGGCAGCTCGTCGTGTGTCGATCGTGTCGTGTCCTACTTATTGTTGTAGTCGTGCCTTGCAAAGTTGCAATCGTGTTGGTTCAAAAATCCCAATCAGATTCAGAATCAGAAGCAGCTTCACCATACAGATGGATCGGAAGCAGGAAATAAATTTTGAAACATTTCAGTGGTGCAGCACCATCAAATTCATCGAATTCAGCTCAGAGGCATCAAAAGTATAGGCTCCATGGAATCAGGTATGTCCTCTCCAGGATCATACAAAGCAGTAGTTCCTTGTCCCACATCATACACATACAACCCCTTATCATCCGATTTGGTGAAGTAGATGCAGTTCTCCTCCAACCCAGCCTCATCCGCCGCCATTGACACGCCAAACTGACCTGTAACCAAGAACACCCTGTTGCTTCCGAGCCCGTCCGCCTTCACCCACGCGCGCCGCGTCGAGTCCAGCCGCTGCACCTGCACGAGCAGGACCGTGCAGTAACACAGCAGCGAGTGCCTGAAGCGCACGACGAACAGCTCGCCGCGGGAGTCCACCAGCGAGCTGTACCAGTGGTTGCACCACGCCGGGCACGGTACTATGGCGAGGGGAGCGCTCACCAGCGTCGGCGACGGCGAGAACTCCAGCGTCACCGTCTTGTCGGACCATTGCAGGTCCGTGTAGAACTTGCCGTCCGAAGCCGTGAGCCACCTCATGGACCGGATGACGGCGCGGTGCCTATGTCGCCTTGTAACATATAATCTCTGAATCAGTACTGCAAAGTAGTAGTAGTTCTTGCTTACTTCTTTTGTCTCGTAAAAAACCCAACCCTAGCTACGAACCTATGATTGATTTTTTTTTTTACGGCTAGTAAGTTTTTTAAGTTAATTTAGATTTGGCCTGCTGTAGTTCGGAGGTACCAAAGGACTGCTACAAGTTGTCACTATATCATCGACTTAAGTACTCCCTACGTTTCATATCATAAGTCGTTCGATTTTTTTTGTCAATAAAAGTTCTTTAGGTTTGACAAAGGTTTATAGAAAAAATTAGCAACATCTATAACACTAAATTAGTTTCATTAAATTTAGCATTGAATATATTTTGATAATATATTTGTTTTATATAAAAATATTATTATATTTTTCTATAAACTTGATCAAAATTTAAAAAGTTTGACAAAAAAAAATCAAACAACTTGTAATATGAAATGGAGGGAGTACATGTATAGATTCAGTTTCAGCTAGACTAAAATGTACTCTCTCTGTCGAATTCTGTACAAAGCACAGCTTAATTTGCTAGGCGCTTACTACTTACTAGTGGGGTAGTATATTATCCTAAGTGATTCTGTATATACTTTAGAGCTCCTAAGATTCCAAGTCAAGATTTATCTATTATATATTAAAAGTTCATTAAATTTCCTAAAAACACTCTCAAGCTGCCACGTGGATTCCTCGAATCGCTCTTAAGTCGCCACGTGACTCTCTAAAACACTCTTAAGCCGCCATGTGGCTTCCTCAAATCGCTCTAAGTTGTCACGTGACTCTCTCAAATCGCTCTTAAGTTGCCATGTGGCGGCGCAACGAGAGGAGTTGAGAACCCCCTAGGGCCCACGCGTGCAGCGCATGGATTTGTCGTGAAACATGAACCAATGAAGATTAGTTCCATAATTGCAAGATTCCAAATGAATCTGATGAAGATTAGTTTCATAATTGTGTACGGAGGCAAGATTTATCGTGAACCAACAGAGATTAGTTCCATAATTGTGTACGTGAGGCAACATTCCAAATCTATCTCAAAGCAAAATTTAAATCACATATGGCAAGATTAGTTTCATGTGGCAAGATTACATATATATACACCGAGTTGCATACATATATATATATACACCACATATGGCAAGATTGGTTTCATGCGGCAAGATTACATATATATACACCGAGTTGCATGCATATATATATACAACTCGCCAGCAACACATTTTAATCCTCTGCAACACGCGATTTACATCACACAATTTCGGCGACTCATCTTTGCAATAAGAGGCCTGCCGGCACCTTCCGACATTAGTCAATTCCGACGGCTCATCTTTGGCACAAGAAGGTAATAGGCTCATCTTTGGCACAAGAAGGTAATCGTGCACCTACAAAAGAACACAATCATGCTATCCTGTATTAATTAGGGCTACATGATCTTGCAACTAGGAGATAACATAAACATCTATACAGTTTTGTCACATTTTTTTCATCAGAATAAACTAATGTTGCACCTACAAAAGAACACAATTACGATATCCTGTATCAATTGGTGCTACATTACGTTATGCACCTACCAAAGAACACAATTATGATATTTTGTATTAATTAGTTCTATAAAATAACATACACATGTATAGAGTTCTCTGTCAAATTAGTTTAGTAACTATATATGCATTACTACTCATTCGCAGATAACATGGCACCTAGCAATTTGATTACTGAATTAACACCAAAGAATGATAGGTGGACAATCAAAATAAAAGTTATTAGGCTATGGGATGCGGTTAATCCTACAATGGCTGATGAGTTCTATGGTATACAGATGATTCTACTAGATGCAGAGATATGATTGTTGTAAACATGTGATTTAATATATTGTTTTATTATGTAAATACTATTTTTTTGGGTGCAGGGCAACTCAATACATGCCTCTATCTCAAAGCAATTGACGAACCACTTCAGGCCAAAAATTAACATTAACTCAATATACATTTTCAAAAACTTCAAAGTTATGGAACATGATTAGTACTGTGTAATAAAAAACAATATGAAAATATTTTTTTATCATGATACTATAGTAAAAGAGGTAAAAGCAAAAAAACATTGTTTCTTGGACTATTACTTTGAGTTTATAGACAGAAAAACATTACGGAGTAGGTTGAATGAAGATCGACAGTCATCAGGTATGTGCACAATCTTACTTCTTTTAATCATTGTTATTTGAACTAAACATCTGTTTTTATTTAGATGTAATTGGCTTACTTAGCAGAATGAAGCCGATCGAGTAAAGAATGCTAGGAAAAAACACAAGCAGGGAGAGAGTTTGCAACATGCGCGAAATTGAACTCCTTTTATTAGAGTAAGATTATTGTTTGCAAATTTAAACCAGCACTAATACTTTATATGTGGTAGATTTTACATGGCTTTATTGCATTTGTAGGGGAGAAAGAGTTAAAATTACTCTATGGGGAGATATTTTAGCAAATACAGTAGACGACGATTTGCTTGGGAAGCAAACTGTGTTCATCACCACCGGACTTCTGGTTAAAGAATTTGAAAGTGAGGATGTCATGTTTTTTTTCATTTAACATACTTACAATATTAGTAAACTAACAACATTGATCATTTAGAATTATTATCATTGGGAGTAACAAGTTCAACTGAAGTTTTTTTGATATGGAAATTCCTGCAAGCATGGAAATATTGAGCAGGTGTGCAATAGTTGCATTTAACTTAATATGTATTTGTTGATTTGTCTAAAATTATCTCATGGATTATATTGCATTTTAGTTATAGGCATGATGCTGAAAAGGTTTTGCCCACAATGATTGAAGTGGATGCAAGCACTCAAGGAACCATTGAAGAGCAAATGTTCTACAATAGAAAGACATTGAAAGAAATAACAGAATTGCGATATAGTAATATACAACAGAAGGTACATATCCATTCCTATGTTACGCTTATTTTTCATTTGTGTATTTAGTGATGGGCAAAATGTACTTAATGGCTGATGTAATGAGCAATACCTAAATTGAGTGGTATGTTCAGTCCTGTAGTCATCTTTAGTCACTCTTTAAAGCTGATTAGTTAACCAACATTATTTTTTTGTTTAGGAATTTATATGCACAGTCAAAGCTAAAATTGAGGAGATCAAATCAAGAAATTGGTGGTATATGTCTTGTGAGAAGTGCTTTTGTGGAACAAGAAAAGAATCAAATGTTTACATTTGCAATTCATGTGGAAAGGAAGCATTGAACCCAAAAAGTATGGGAACCTACACAAAAAGTAGGGTTCAAACTACTATTCAAGATGATGAGGTATTCGATATTTTTGTTAAAAAAATATCATGTATTTTAACATAAATTTTTTTTGATTAACTAACTAAGAACACAAAATTTAGGTGCATGGCAATGAAAGTGCTTCAGGAACTGCTAAAAGACTATCAAGGAAATTTATAATTTCAGATAGTGAGGTACTCCATTGAGACAATTTTATCAAATTATTAATTAATATTTTTTTATAACAACTAACTTTTTTTTACATAGGATGAGCACAGCAGTAATACAAAGATGATTGGGGATAGCACCGGCTGTAATAGTAGTAAGGAAGATATAAACAAAGATCGATGCAATTATAAAATTGAGAACATTAAAGTTGACATGGATGAGCAGTCCAGTCGATACAGATCAATAAGGATTAGAAGACCACCCACCTGATACTCATATTAGGTACCACATATTACTTCTGGGAAAATGTTGGTTGCTTTAAATTTGGTTTCATTAGTAAATTATAATAATATTATCTTTCATTTGCAGGTAGCTTATAGTCAACAAGGCCAGAAAGAACCAATTCAGAGAGTTTAGCCAATACTTTTTATTGAAGAATAGTATTATATATGTTCCTATTAAATTTTATGTTCATTAGATACTGTCAGATGTAACGTACAACTTGCACTTGCCAAAGCAATCGTTGCATTTCTTTATTTATTTCTACGATAGAGAGCTAATAACCATTCAATATAAATGCATGCATGTACCTTCAGTACATGTATATGAGTCGATCGCTGCTTGCTTCCTCCCGTTGATATCCTAAAAGTATATCAAACAACATCAGCTGATTTAATTATTCTTAATTAATACAAATCCCCAACCAAAAAACTTAATGATTAAAAAAACTTGATTTTTTCCTACCATTAGAAAGCAAAATAGATCTAAGATGGAAATCAATCAAGCCAGAGCTCTTCGGACAGTAACATCGAGACCTTGCCACCTACCTTCGCTCTCAGCCGTTGTTGATGTTGCTGCACCTGCTATCCGCTCTGGCCCAACACTTGTCATCCCCAGTGCCTCATTGACTACAAAGACCATCTCCCACACTGGAGCCAGATAACTAATGGCTAACACTGCTCTTGATTTGCACGCCCTACGGTGGATTTAGCAAGGCACTGACTTGGATCTAGCCAGCCAGTGTTTGAGCCGTCGCTACCACTGAGCATCCACTCTCTCAAATCGGCTCTGGTGGATGAGTAGTGGAGGGGGAGGGACTGCCGATGCATGCTGCCCTGGGCTGGAGGGACTGATGAGTAAACGAGAGAGATTGGAGAAGAAGATATCTTCCCACAGATGTGGCCATGAGGGCCGTTGGAGGAGATAACGAGGTGCCTGCAATTTTGCACTTTAGTCCTAAAATAAATTTTAATATATAAAAATGTATAAATGAACCCTCGGTCTATATTCAGTACAACGAAACATGTTTTGTATTTACCAAAATAGAATGAATTTTGTATTTACAGATTGTTAGTTTTGGATGTTCTAAATAAAACCACAACAAAGGGACTTTCTGAATGTATAATATTTAAATGGATTTCACAATAATTCAATTAACTTTTGTAAAAATCATGCAAAAATCATCTAAAAATATATACATCTCAACTTCCAAAAAAACTCATTGTTTTTATATAACAGTAGTAAAAATATTACAAAATAGAGTGGACCCTACACAATATTAAGGAATTACATCTTATACATAGAATGGAAACGATACCTTTAAAAAGAATGGAAGACAATCGTTCAAGTATAATAACAATATGGATGGAGTACTAGTCCAGGACACCTAGGTTCACGTAAACTTCACGGACTCTGTATTACTATATAAATTAATCCTACCACAAAGCTTCAATAAACCAATTAATAAACAATCTGTACTCTTCCTTCGATAATCTGTGTCATCGGCGTGAAGCTCTTCCGGCGACACCAGTCAGGTCCCTGTCAAATATCCATAATATAAGTACATTCTTCTCTCCATCATCTTCCGTCACAGTGCAACTTATAGATTTATATATTAACAAACACTCACATGCCCCATCATCACCCTACTGATGATGATAGATTATTTATATATTTTGACATTTCATTCCAACAAAAATATAGAAAAACGTGATGCGGAGTGGAAATCACCCTACTGATCATGATAGTTCAACTCAGGACAGGTAAGAAACACCTTAAATACCTTGATCAGTTGTGACTGACCTCTGCAAACTGCTGCAATTATGAACTGATTTTCAGATACAATTTTAATAGTTCAAACTTGACTGGTCGAGCCAATTCAAAGGAATTGTCATCCTTAGCAAGATCAAGCAGAAAAAGAAAACTAGACCTGAGAAGGAATGGATCTTCACCAACCAAAAATCACTCCACTGCAGATCAAACCAAACCTGTTCAAAGGTGAACATTCAAATTATCATCAAAATGACTAAAACGGAAATGCGTCAAATTTAACAAGGATGACACAGGAAATCCCTTGCAAAGGTAAAATTATAAACAAATAATACAATTATCTATGAAGCTTCTGTATTTAATAACAATTTATTTCCACTGCGGCAATTATGAATTAATTTTCACATCCGATTTTAACAGTTCAAACTTGACTGCTCGAGCCAATTCAAAGGAATTGTCATGCTTAGCAAGATCGAGCAGGAAAAGAAAACTAGACCAGAGAAGGAGTGGATCTACATCAACCAAAAATTACTCCAGTGCGATCAAACAAATCCTCTTCAAAGGTAAACATTGAAATTATCATAACAATTAACCCTTAATTTGAAGGATGGCAACATTGACCAGGAAAACAAAATTGTCTATTTTGACATCCAATTTTCACAGTTCAAACTTCACTGGTGATGTAAAATCAACGGAACTCGCACGCTTATCAAGATTGAACAGGAAAAGGAAACTTGACCTTACAAGAAGTGGATCTACATCGAGCAACAGTTTGACCAGTGCAAATCCAGCAAATCACCTTCAAAGGTAAACATAAAAATAATCAACACAATTGTTACAAAGGAAAATTTTCCTTATTTCATAATAAACACTGACTGTGATATGAATAAAAACAGGTCTGGCAAAGAAAACTATCAGATCTCATTAAGGAAGTCCACGACCACAACAAACATGGAAACGAATAGGTATGTTAAACACATTCTAAAAAGGATATCGTTATTCAGTGTATTTTTAAATTATGTTTTTCTTTTATAATAAAATTTTTTGTCTTCTAGTTTCACGATGAATGATCGGGTACATAAGGAAGGAAACATTACAAGGAAGAAGCTTGCTGTACCACCAAGGAAGAAGAAAGAATCAAACATGAAAGAATGGAATTTTGGCAACTCTACATGCACATGTCAGCACTGTGGTGCACTTTTCTGGTATGAAGAAAGAACTCGAGGCAAAGGAAAAGGGCAACCTTCTTTTAGTTTATGCTGCAAACAGGGAAAGGTCGACTTACCTCCACTATAGAAACCACCTACTTACCTTACAAATCTGATGTGCAAAGAAAAAGGAAAGAGGTCGAGGAACTACATGGATAATATCAGAGTATACAACTCCATGTTAGCGTTCACCTCGATGGGAGGAAAAGTTGACAGAGATAAATAATGGGTCTAGACCATATGTTTTCCGCATGAATGGTCAGAACTACCACCGAATAGGTACTCTACTGCCTGAAGAAGGCAATAAACCTCGCTGGGCGCACACTGAGAACGAAGTCAGAAACAGAATTGACGCATCAACATCATCCCATAATAGAGAATCAATAGATCCACACATTGTCTTAGGCCTAAAGAACATGCTGGACAGAGAAAGTACTAGCACAAACATTCAGAAATGGCAAGAGATAGATTTAAAGAAGGTGACTATCACAATGTAAGCCTACGACTTATAAGGAAGCGTAGTGGAGATGGTAGGCAGCATAACATGCCATCGTCATCGGAAGTGGCAGCACTGATTGTTAATGACACGAGTGACAACCGAAAAGGTCGTGACATCATTGTCCACTACAAAGACACAGGGTCAGAAGAATATCAGAAAACCATCCAAAATCCATGGCTATGCAGTACCCATTGCTATTTCCCTATGGAGAAGATGGCTTCACAAACAAAATAGTCTACAGAGACAACCATGGATTCAAATGCAAGAGGAAAATTTTGACCATGCTGGAATACTATGCTTATCGCATACAGCAGCGCAAAAATCAATGTATACACTTGCTAATGTGTGAAAAATTGACGTTGCAGTTCATTGTCGATGCACTTGCGTGCATAGTCCAATATAGACTGGATTGGATAAGAAAACATCAAGGGGATCTTAGAACTAAACTGTATGCTGGCTTGCAGGATGCAATTGAAAGGGGTGACACAAGAGCTGACCAGGTTGGAAAAAGGATACTACTTCCTTCATCTTTCACAGGCAGCCCAAGATACAAGGCACAGAACTACCAAGATGCTATGGCAATATGCCGTTGGGCAGGATACCCGAACCTGTTTGTCACTTTCACGTGTAATGCTGCTTGGCCAGAGATACAAAATATGCTAGATGAAGCAGGAGTTCAGAAACCATCAGATAGACCTGACATTGTTGATCGAGTATTCCATATAAAATTGAGGGAATTGATGACAGACATAAAGGACAAGCAGTACTTTGGAAAGACTCTCGCAAGTAACAATCCTAAACCCACATATTCATTAGTTGTAATTTGTTTAATTTTAAAAAGGAACTAACAATTCTCCTTAATGCAGTTATATACACAATTGAGTTCCAAAAGAGGGGACTCCCACATGCCCATATACTAATCTTCCTTGACAAGAAAGACAAAAGCCCAGATGCTTCAGAGATCGACAGAATTATAAATGCAGAGATCCCGGACAAGGAAGAAGACCGTGAAGGATTTGAAGCTGTGGAAAATTTCATGATGCATGGTCCATGTGGAGAGGCAAAGTCAAATTCACCATGCATGATAGATAACAAATGCATCAGAAATTTCCCCAAGAAATTCCAAAGTGAAACAACTGTGGATGAGGATGGATTCCCAACATACAGAAGAAGAGACAATGGTACGTATATAGAGAAAGGAAACATTAAGCCAGACAATAGATACGTCGTCCCTTACAATAGAGACTTGCTAGTAAAGTACCAAGCACACATAAATGTTGAGCGGCGCAATTGATCTAAGTCAATCAAATACCTTTTCAAGTACATGCATAAAGGCGATAACCAAGCAACAGCCCTAATCGAATCTGATCATGATGAGATCAAGAAGTACCTTGAGTGCACATACATATCAGGACATGTTGGCGGATATTCCAATTTGAGATGCACTATCGATATCCATCTGTTGAGAGGCTACCATTCCACCTGGAGAACGAACAGCAAGTCATTTTCCCAGACTCGGCAGACCTAAGGAAGATTGTAAGAAAAGAAAGAATAGGAGTCACTAAATTTACAGTGGATGGAAACAAACAAGATCAATGATCAAGCAAGGGACTTGACTTATGCTGAGTTCCCATCCAAATGGGTATGGAAGAACAAACAGAAACAGTGGAACAAGCGGAAAAATGGAAAAATGATTGGTAGGATCTACTACGCACATCCAGCAAGCGGAGATAAATACTACCTAAGGATGCTACTCAACACAGTGAAAGGACCCAGAATATTCGAAGAAATCAGAACTATAGATGGAGTTGTACACCCGTCATACAAATCAGCTTGCCAAGCATTAGGATTTCTTGATGATGATAGCGAGTGGGTTGAATGCATCCGAGAGGCATCCAACTACGCATCAGGGAACAAACTACGACATCTTTTCACAACAATTTTATGCCACTGTGAGGTAACTGATCTAAAGAGGATATGGGAAAGTTGCTGGGAGGATCTAAGTGAAGACATAGAGTACAAACACAGAAAAAATCTCAACTATCCTACACTTCGCCTAACAGAGCAACAGAAAAAGGGACATGCTCTGATAGAGATAGAAAAGCTGATGAGGCAAGCTGGAAAAACATTTAAGGAATACCCTGAAATAGAGGTACCAAAATCTGCTGACCTACGGGAACTTGGAAACAGACTTCTCAATGAAGAAATGAGCTACGACAAAGACAAGCAGAAAGAGGAACATGACAGCATATTTGCTAAACTTAATGCAGAACAGAGAGTAGCGTTCAATTCAATAATAGAGTCAACCAACAAGGAGTTGGGAAAACTAATGTTTGTCGATGGCTACAGTGGAACAGGAAAGACTTACCTATGGAGAGCTATCACAACCAAACTGCGTTCAGAAGGAAAGATAGTACTCACGGTTGCATCATGTGGTATAGCAGCCCTACTTCTTCAGGGGGGGAGAACAGCTCACTCAAGATTCCACATCCCACTAACTGTTACAGAAGAGTCAACATGTGACATCAAACAAGGATCACACCTAGCGGAACTGCTGAAAAAAACATTACTCATACTGTGGGACGAGGCTCCAAGGCAAACAGAATTTGCTTCGAGGCGCTGGACAGAAGTCTATGGGACATACTGAGGTCCAAGGGTGAAGAAAACAATGCAAAGCCATTCGGCGGTATGACTATGGTTTTAGGAGGAGACTTCCGCCAGATTCTTCCAGTTGTGCGGAAGGGAAGATGCCCGCAAATAGTAAATGCATCAATAAAACGGTCCTACCTATGGCAGCACTTCCACATCTTTAAACTAACAAGGAACATGCGCCTCAGCTGCATCTCAAGAGATGAAACGGAGAAAAAAAGGACTGCAGATTTTGCATAGTGGATTTTGAACATTGGTGATGGCAAAACAACATCAGCAGATGGAGAGGAATGGATAGAAATACCTGGTGACCTCATTCTGAAGAAAGGAGATGATCCAAAGGAAGAAATTGTGAAGAGCATAAATTCAAACTTGGTACAGAATTATAAGAAACGAGATTTCTTACAACAGCGAGCAATTCTATGCCCAAGAAATGAGACAGTGAGGGAAATTAATAAATTTATAATGAACAAGATAGAAGGAGAGGAGACAACATATCTCAGCTGCGACACTGTGTGCAAAGCAACAACTAACGATAGTGAAAACGATGTGCTATATCCAACAGAATTCCTAAACAGCCTAAACTTCCCTGGAATCCCAAACCACATGCTGAAACTGAAAGAAGGACTTCCAGTGATGCTACTATGTAACATCAACCAAAGTGCAGGGTTATGTAATGGTACACGAATGACCATTACTTAGCTCGGGAAAAGATTCATTGAAGCACAGATCATAACAGGAACATATGTAGGACAGTAGGAGAAAAGGTATATATACCTAGAATAATAATGACGCCAATAGAGTCAGGATGACCCTTCTTGCTAAAAAGAAGACAATACCCACTCAGTGTGTGCTTCGCTATGACCATCAATAAAAGCCAAGGACAGTCTCTAAACAGGGTAGGACTATATCTGCCTAAGCAAGTATTCACGCATGGGCAGCTCTATGTAGCATTCTCCAGAGTTACAAGACGAGATGGGCTACGGATAATGCTAGATGATGATGAAAGCCCAGGTGAACGTTTGGTCAGGAACATAGTTTACAAAGAGATTTTCTAGAAGGTATTACAATATCCTCAACTATCTGTATTGAGCATACAAACTATGTTGCAAACTACTCATAGGTACCTTATCGTTGTAAATATTCATTGCAGCTGCTCTAACCCTGCTTCTCTCCAGTACAACATTGATTGTGCTAAAACATACTCCAGCGAAAGACTGCAATTCAACATAACCATTTACAGTGAGTATATTTATCAGATGTCATACCATGATATTTCAAACACTATATATCTTCCTTTCAGAAACAGTATATTGCATCTTTCTGGTATATTCAATAAATATAAAGTTATAGGATAATAACATTTTACTTCTATTAAAAAATATTTTCCCCAAAAAGTAAACATCCATGAGACATTTAATTTTTTTTAGATAATGGATTAAATCGGCCTCTACATCCAAAATAGATGTACACAGCAAATGAGCCACTTAATCACAACATAATTACTGGAGTAACATTTGTTAGAAATAATCTTGTCATTAGTATAAGCATGGTTGTATTTTATTTGCATGTAGTATAGGTCACATGCTAGAGGATGTGTACGTGAGATACGTGCATATTGCATAGCTAGTTTGGTTCCAGCTCATGGGTGAGAAGCCAACGACGTGCCATGCGATGTGGTGCGAGTGGAGCAAACTGCGCTGATGAATAAGTCAAAATACCAAGCCAAGCTGCATGTGGAGTGCTGCGAGAAGTGGCCGGATTGCAGGCAATGCGAGGTCCAAGTTAGCCGAGTGAATCGGTTTAAGTAGTAGACATGCATGCATGGTACAGGCAAGTTTAGTTAGAGCTTGCTATATATATGTGTATATATGTGGATGGGCTCTTGGATGCTGCTTGCACGTTCGCATGCAAGACGTGGCGTAAGTCTCGGCTAAGTGATTTGGCTGGCCGTTAGTTTCATGCATGTACTTGAGTCTATAAATGAATGAAAAACGACGAGAGCTTGTGCGGGCTGCGTCAACAGAAATCCTTCTGGCTTGTGCTGTTCTGTTCGTTTTGCGCGTGTCCACCAGAGTTTTTTGAGTGTTTGTGATATAAACACCTAGAGAGTGAGAGGAGAGATTCCTAACAACATTTACAATTCCATGCTAACACTATTACAATCTTTTGTCTTATGGACCAAAGGTGCTTCGCCATGGACAATACATTCATCTTAGTACTAAAGTAAATGCACATACCGTCGCCCCATCGAGCTGTGAACATCGTGTCCTTTGCTTTCCTCTCCCAACCGACCTGAATTGGCGACGTTATAGACCTCTTAGGGAGCCTGCATCGGGTGCCCCTAGGGTCCCTCCTGACCTCTCCCCTTCCCCTTCCCTCCAACAACCACAGGAGCCCGTGAGTACGACAAGCCCAGCAGCTGATGCCCAATCCACTAATCAAGAGAAATAGAGAGGACAAACCCAATGGAGAGGAAGGGAGATACACACACACGCACACACAGACAGAGAGAGAGCAGGGATGGCCGCTCGACACGCCGCAGCCGCCATCCCACCCGCTGAGCTAAGAGAGAATTCCAGGAGGATATTCAGGTGAGGACAGAAAATGGGAGGGGACATGGACATGGCGTTGCAAGCCTGCAACAACCACTAGGGGAGGGAGACGGAGAACTACAGAAGAGTCCAGTACTCTAAAGTAAAATGTGTGGTGTACCGTGTACATTAGCCTTAGCATTTGGATAGAGCAAGTGTTATGATGGACAAAGTTCATTTAATATAGTATAACCACATCACATGGGTTGGCCATAAATGTCACGTACAACATCTCCAGATGTTTCCATCGATATTACCAGTCAATGTTTAGTGTAAACACTTAATTGATCAGTTCCTCATAGTTTTGTTTCATGCGTGTGGGATCGAGCCAATGAAGTCGCAAATGTAAAGGTTGTTCAGTTATGAATGAGAAATTTTCTACTTTTCCTATACCTATTTTTTTCAAGCTCAAATTCTTTCACCAAGAGACAGAGTCATAATATTAAAATTCCTAATAGCCAAAAAAAATATAGTTTAAATAAAATACCCGCATAACTGTGCGGGCTGCTTTCCTACCCACAGTTAACCTGTACGAATGAATTAAATATTATATAGTATAAAACTAATAAATAGTTTGGAAAAATCATTTGAGCAATACCGACAAAGATATTTGAGAAAAATAAACACACTTATGAAGCGTGGCATGTGCCATTCATTCGATATTTCACACATATAAGTTTCTCAAACATATCCCAAAACACATGCCCGCGTGAATGCGCGGGCTACCGTCCTAGTTATATATTATAGTTCGCCATTGATTTTTTGATCATGAAAGGAATCCTAAATTCCTAATACTCTACCTATATATCCTTCCTAAACTTATGTACAGCCTCCTAATTGCAGTAATTAGTCAAGCTGTGCTCCAGCCCGGCGCTGATCGAGAACCCTGTCACTCTGATGGACAAGGTACCTGTGAGCTGGCCAAAGGCTTGTTCGGTTAATTCCATGAGCAAGGGATTTGAAAGAATTGTGGACATTAATTCTACTTCTCTTTCTAAATCCTCATCAATCCTCTTATGACAGGGATTAATTGAAAGACCTTAAGGCGTGGAAGTTCACCTCATCTTAAAAGGGAGTGCTTGTTTTTGAATCCTATAAACCTAAACAAGTGATCCCACTTATGTATCTATATGCAGTCACAACACATGGACAAATATATGGATTTTCGCATCTTTTGTGGATTTTGATATACAGGCAATTTGAAAGAATTTTGAAAAAAAGGAAGACTGATCAAAAAGAAAGTATTCAAAAGGAGAAAATTGAATTCGCTTTCAGAATTTCAAATCGAGTAAGAGGAATTTTCGGAGATGTTCAACCCACGGATGCTTTGCTAGTAACTAAATATATATGCTTTGGCTCTCACAAATGAGGGAAGACAATTATTTTGAGCATAACACTACTACGGAAAGAGTTTTTCGTGGCGGCCATTTTGGGTCTTCGCTGGCGGCAATTGGGACCGCCACAAAGCAAAGGCCAGTGAAGATCAAGATCTTCGCTAGCGGTTATAGACCGCCAGCAAAGAAATATCTTCGCTAGCGGTCGCTTTATGTAGGCCGCCAGCGAATAAATATTTTCTCTGGCGGCCAATTTACGTCAGCCGCCAGCGAAGCCAAATCTTCGCTGGCCGCTGGCTTAAGACAGCCGTTAGCGAAAATGTTCTTCTCTGGCGGCTTACACTCTTTTTGGACACGTGGCCCGCTAGGAAAAAATCCCATAGTTTCTGGAGAAGGCACATGGCCCGCCAGTAAAAATAGGACATCGTCATATGCAAACCTTACATTTCTTGGGTCCTCTGCAAACTCATGGTACTTTCTGTCAAATTCCTTCCACTGTCGAGCATCTGCCGGATGTCGAATCATCCCATCCTTTTTCCGCTTTTCATGATGCCAGCGCATCAGTTCGGCATCCCTCGGGTTCGAGAACAAACGCTTCAATCGATCTTTCACCGGAAGGTACCACATGACCAACTGGGGGATCTTCTTCTTGTTGTTGTCTTCTACCTCGTCTTGGGTAACATCCTGATGCTCGGACTGGCTACGGCTTGTTTTGTATCGACTAGTGTTGCACGTTGGGCATCTGTCCAAATCCTCGTACTCTTTACGAAACAGTACGCAGTGGTTAACACAGGCGTGTATCTTTCGCACACCCAGAGATAAAGGGCAAATAAGCTTCTTCGCTTCATAGGTGCTGGTTGGCAGGGAGTTGGGTTGCGGAAACAGTTTCTTCAACAGAACCAACAAATCGTTGAAACTACTGTCCGACCAACCGTTTCTGGCCTTCAATCTCATAAGTTCAAGCACCGTCCGCAACAATGTGAAATCCTTCGTGCAACCATTTGCCTCATCGTACAAAAGAACCTTCGTTGCCTTTTGTAATGATTCGAAGTTCTCCAACCCACGAGCGGACCCAGCTACAACCTCAGGTTTAGCATGACGCAACATCTCTTCCAAATCAAAATTACCATCATCTACGCAAACATTACCATCATCGACATCATCAACTATACTGTGATGACCATCATCGCCACCAACATCATCATCAACATTAATGGGCTCTACTTCCTCTTCTCCTTCTTCTGCTACTACCATCAAATCCTCGTCCCAGTTGAACACTTCATCCTGTACTATCGCCCGGTTGGGAACTTGTTTGCTTGGGATCTCTCCATGATGTGACCAATTTGTGTAGCCTGCAACAAATCCATGCATCACCAAGTGTTGCTCGATTATAGATGGGTCGATCCAAATTTTCTGATTCTTGCAATGTAAGCATGGACATCTAATTTCCTTTGTCTTCTTAGATGCAGCATTCTTCTTAGCAGCTTTCATGAATATGTCAACTCCTTCAATGTATGAGGACCGGTATCTCTCTCTATACATCCATGCTCTGTCCGCCATCTATGCATTATTTGCGAAAAAATATGTACAACTTCGTCACTTTATATATTTTTGATAATATGCTACATTAAAATTATACTAATTAATATTTATAACCACTATAATCTAGACAAGATAATTAAAGCTAGCCAAAAATCTACAAACTACAAACAACTAGAAAAAAATAAAAAACTAGCTCTTTTTCTCTTCTTCTCAGCGTTCTCTGCAGTTAACTAATATATAGATCTGCTACAAATAAACATATCAAAACTAGATATATATATGGAACATCGATCATGCACAATATTTCTTACAAAGTTTGCCCATTTTAAGCTCCAAATAACAAATAAAAAATAGTTTTCTTCCCCCGTGTCACATACTTTTTGCTATGCAAAATCTCAACAAACAACCAATAAAATTGAAAAAAAACTTTACAAATGGAGTAGGAGAAAGTATATGTAACCTCTGGTGCAGTAGATCTTTCAAAAGATTGAAGATCAAAACCTTCCCCTCTATGTATTTGTTCACAAGAGAGAGAAAATCGTGCTCAAATGCCATGGCTGCTAGCTGGGCTGGTGATATAGGTGATGCTATTTTCCCTGGCGGTCAACATATGTCGGTTCATTCGAACCGCCATAGAAAATATTTAGGGGTGGCGGCGGCTTAAGTGGGTCGCCAACGAAGATGTAGGAATCTTCGCTAGCGGGCCACGTCATCTTACCACCAGCGAAAATATGATATGTTCGCTGGCGGTGTCTTAAGATGGCCGCCAGAGAAAATACCACATCTTCGCTGGCGGCCAGTTTTAGGAGGCCGCCAGCGAAGATGTGTTTTCGCTGGCGGCCCGAGACCCCC
>BDMV01000002.1:17643507-17802002 GCA_008326285.1 Oryza officinalis | reverse complement strand
ACTATAATCTAGACAAGATAATTAAAGCTAGCCAAAAATCTACAAACTACAAACAACTAGAAAAAAATAAAAAACTAGCTCTTTTTCTCTTCTTCTCAGCGTTCTCTGCAGTTAACTAATATATAGATCTGCTACAAATAAACATATCAAAACTAGATATATATATGGAACATCGATCATGCACAATATTTCTTACAAAGTTTGCCCATTTTAAGCTCCAAATAACAAATAAAAAATAGTTTTCTTCCCCCGTGTCACATACTTTTTGCTATGCAAAATCTCAACAAACAACCAATAAAATTGAAAAAAAACTTTACAAATGGAGTAGGAGAAAGTATATGTAACCTCTGGTGCAGTATATCTTTCAAAAGATTAAAGATCCAAACCTTCCCCTCTATGTATTTGTTCACAAGAGAGAGAAAATCGTGCTCAAATGCCATGGCTGCTAGCTGGGCTGGTGATATAGGTGATGCTATTTTCCCTGGCGGTCAACATATGTCGGTACATTCGAACCGCCATAGAAAATATTTAGGGGTGGCGGCGGCTAGAGTGGGCCGCCAGCGAAGATGTAGGAATCTTCTCTAGCGGGCCACGACACCTTACCGCCAGCGAAAAAGTGATATGTTCGCTGGCGGTGTCTTAAGATGGCCGCCAGAGAAAATACCGCATCTTCTCTGGCGGCTAGCTTAAGGAGGCCGCCAGCGAAGATGTGTTTTCGCTGGCGGCCCGAGACCCCCACCCCCCCTATCTTTTTAGCTGGCGGTTTCACCTCATTTCCGCCAGAGAAAAGTTTTTCCAAACGCCATAAAAGATTGTTTTCGTAGTAGTGTAATAAGGTCAATATCATAGTTAATTTTGAATACAACAGCACAATCTTTGCCAACATATGACCTAAGCATTTTTTAGTGAACCAGATATGAATTAACCAAGAAATCAGAACAAAATATGACCTAAGCATTTCTGTAGTGCACAAAATATGAATTAGCCAACATATGCAAATTCCATTGAAAAAAAAGAAATTATATGACAGTTAAATTAAGTTCAATCCATCCAAAATTTCACCATAAAGGTTCCTTTCACCAGCAAAGTATATTTGACAGATATCCTTCTGTTCTTGTTAGTATTGTCTTCAGGACATTGGCACAGTCTTCAATATATGCCTATGGGCTGAGTTCGGCAGCAAAGAAAAACGAGAAAAACTTTCTCGTTTTTTGCACGCACGCTTTCCAAATGATTAAATAATATGTTTTTTTTAAAAAATTATATAAGAAAATTGTTTTAAAAATCATTAATCTATTTACAAATTTAAAATAATTAATACATAGTTAATTATGCATTAATAGCTTATCTTGTTTTTGCATATCTTCTCAATCTTTTTATTTACACAGTCTAAGTCATTTCTAATATTATTTAAACTAGAAAAATACATATGCGTTACAACATATGAAGACGATCTATCTGATTATAAAAATACCTAAAAAAGGTGACGTTTATTTTTTAGGCCTGAAAATTCTTACATTAATAATTAACTAAAGAAAAAGTATTCTGACTATTAAATCATGGTAAGTTCATGTTATAAAGATGTAAATTGATCCATATAATTGTATTTATGGAAACAAATTTGTATGCCGAATTCAATTCTACTCGAAGAAGCTAAAAGTTGCATATTGATCATATTCTACTTTCAAACAATATAGCTTCATGTAAAATTATAGTGAGAAATGCAAATGCAATGGAACAATCTGCTCGTTTTGGATCATGACGCCTTGCATGTATAGTATTTGGGCTTATTACGATGTTGGTTCACGTGGCTGGCTATACGCCGTGCTCACGTCACATTAAACGACGGAAGAAAATTAATCATACCTTAAAATCATGAAAAGGAACCACATACAATCCAATACAAACAGAATAGGACCTCCATCTGGGAAATAGAAACGGAAAATGACATCCAAATTTGTAAATGATACTAACTCGGAAATAACCACGGGTCAACTTGGGTGTTTGTGCGACGGCTTTTGAAAAAGCCAATCCTATCTAAGTCTGATTTATATTAAACGAAAATTACATTGCTGCAGATTTAAATCTAGATATTTATTTTTACTAGAAAAAATGTCCATATATATGTTGCAGCGGGAAAACTATTCGCTAGTACAGATCCTCTCATCTGTGATGGCCCCCACATGCCTGAACTTCGTGGGTCGTCAGAACGAATTCATCTCAATTGGGCCGAAATTAACACCGTTATAGATGTACTCGTTCGAGGTGCATATACCTATAGCCCGTCACCGATGACACTCATCTGTGACGGACACAAGGTTATGTAGGGTTATGAGGTTGCTACGCTAGCCGACAAATCAAAATTTTCTACCTCATAAACCAAGATCTACTGCTAGTTACAGGTTACAGGATTACCACTAGACGCGCAGGTGCAGCGGAGACGACTCGATGTAATTGAACGCGTCGCAGCAGTGCTGTGCAGTTGCGTGGTCGTCCGTCACACGTCCGTCCTTCGCTCGCGAATCGTCCCTCGTGCAGTTCGTCCTTGTGCTCCAGATGCAGCACCTCCGAGGAATCTCACACGTACGGGGAGGAAGCGATGCGCCTCCGGACTGCTAGGTCCGCAAGGAGCGCTAGGCGTGAACGTGGGGGGGGGGGGGCGGCACGACGGCTGCAGGGAGAGTTGAATTACCCTAGCCTCGCACCCACCCCTTGCTTATATAGGCGTCCTGGTGTGCCTCGAGTTGGAGGCCCATCAGCGACCCTAAACCTAGTCTAATTCGGGTCCAACCCGAATTAGGCTTCCAGGCCCTTAAGCGTGCGACCCTATGGGTTCACGTACACATAGACATGGCCTGAATACTCCTACTCGACCAATAGTTGACAGCGGCCTCTAGCAAGACATGTCAACTCCTATGCGTACGCAAAGATCAAATCGGACGAACCACCATAATACCATATACATGTTATTCCCTTGCCTCTCGATATATGGTTCACTCATAGGTTAACACTTAACCTAAGCACGGCCATGCATTTGTTGATCCAATCATTAGAGTGATCCAGTGATATCTCTCTCACGTGGAGAGGGACAATTTCCATCTTGATTGTTTATGTCTCACAGCATGTTTCCTGACAAACCCGAAGACCACCTTTATAACTACGCAGTTACGGAGTAGCGTTTGATAGTCCCTAAGTAAGTCGTTTCACATCTTGAGCACATACAACAATCACAGGTCTAAGGACATAACGTATATGTTGTGTATAGAGACAATTCTCACGTCGGGTCAGTCCAGCTCACATGTCATACATGCGCCCACATTATTAGTTTGACATCTCTATGTCCATGACTTGTGAAACGTAGTCATCAACTAATAATGTGCTGATCTAATATTCATGTGTGTTACTACACGAACTCTGATCAGGGACAAGTTTAGAATAGCCATACATGTAAAAGAGTTTCACAAACAATTCACATAACTGTTGATCAATACAAGTTGTCTTTAATGGATATTCAATGAACACATAAATATATCATGGATACAATCGTAGCATCATTATCTCTATGATTATCTCTAGGGCATACTACCAATAGGTTAGGCCCGATTGAGATTACCTCCACTATCTCAATCGGGCCCAAGTATAAAGCCCGTCACAGATGAGTGTTATCGGTGACGGGCTACAAATAAGGTCCGATTGAGATTCGGTTAACGCCCATCACCGATGATACATATCAATGACGGGCTTTCTTTTACGCCTGTAAGAGATAATTGTGCGCCCGTTAAAGATGTCGTTTATTTGACCTGATGGAGATATATTTTGCACACTATAAATACTCCACTCGACTGTTGTCTGAAGTTATCCCACTGTTCACTATTTTGGTGGGAGGTTGAAGGGGGCGAATTTTTGTATTTTTTTCAAAGAAAAACAGGAAAAACTTAAAGTAAGTAGTACTTATTAATTTAATAGTACTTATCTCATGAGATCTTAACTAATATTTTGTTCATTTTTGCAGCGATGGATCGAAGTTGGATGTATGCGACTACTTTCAAACGTCATTGCAAGGAGTATAGAGATAGCGTATTAAGTTTTATGAACGCTATGGAGGAAGATAGGAAAAGAAGAAACAACAAATACATGTGTTGTCCATGTAGAGATTGCAAGAATGAGAATATGTTTGAAAGTAGAGTGGACGTATACTCTCACTTGATACAACGGGGATTCATGAAGGGCTACACATGTTGGGTGAAGCATGGAGAGCAAGAATCGAGAAGTTATGCAGTTGCAGACAGAAGTGGTGCAAACAATCATGAAAAAGGAGATGAAGATGAGCATGACATGTTTATACCATCTCCATTGGGCGGTGAAATGGTTGATGCGGATCCTGATCTGCTGCAAGACTGTTACGTGACGTTGAGGATCCAACTTACAACGAGAGAGATTTCATGAAGTTCAACAGGTTGGTCAGTGACTCGGAGACACCTCTATACGCCGGATGCAAGCCAAAACACATTAAATTATCAGCTACCTTGGACCTAATGAAGCTGAAAGCAAGTAGTGGATGGATAGACAAGAGTTTCACAGATCTTTTGGGAATATTGAAGGCCATGCTTCTTGAAGAGAACACATTGCTCAAGACGACATATGAAGCAAAACAGGTTCTGTGTCCCCTGGGGTTAAAGGTCCGTAGAATTCACGCTTGTCCCAACGACTTCATATTGTACCACAAGCAATATGCGGACTTAGATGCTTGTCCTGTCTGCAAGGCTTCTCGATACAAGGGAAAGAAAAGTGCGGGGGAGGAAAAGAGGTCAAAGCGGGGTGGTCCGGCGAAGGTTGTGTGGTATCTACCTATCATTGATCGTTTCAAGAGAATATTTGCCAACCCCAAGGAAGCAAAGTTAGTACGTTGGCATGCCACAGAGAGAAGGAATGACGGTTTGGTAAGACACCCTGCGGATTCGATTCAATGGAGGAATATCGATCGAAAGCACAAAGATTTTGCTGCCGACCCCAGAAACATGAGGATATGTTTGTGTACGGATGACATGAATCCTTTCGGAGACATGAGCAGTTCTCACAGCACTTGGCCAGTTCTTGTTGCGAACTATAACCTCCCACCATGGTTGTGCTTCAGAAGGAAATATATTATGTTGTGCTTGTTAATCCAAGGTCCAAAACAACCCGGCAATGATATCGATGTGTTCTTGGAGTCTGTTATCAATAATCTTGAGATTCTCTGGAAAGAAGGTGTGGAAACTTGGGATGCATATGGTCAGGAGAACTTCAACCTACGAGTTCTATTGTTCTGCACCATTAATGATTATCCCACACTCGGTAATCTTTCTAGACAAACCGTGAAAGGAAAGAAGGCTTGCTCTGACTGTATGGAACATACACGTAGCAGGTGGCTAAAGAAATCAAGAAAGATGGTTTACATGGGTCATAGGAGATGACTCCCACTACGCCACGCCTTTAGAAGAAAGAAAAAAATTTTCAACGGTAAGAGAGAACTTGGATCTGCTCCCAAGGATTTGTTTGGAGATTAGGTCCGCGACATGGTGAAGGACATTACTAATGAGTTTGAAAAGAAAAGAAAACGTAGCAAGGCAAATGATAAGGGTATGTGGAAGAAAAAATCCATATTTTGGCGGCTACCTTACTGGAAAGATGTTGAGGTCCGTCATTGCATTGATCTAATACATGTAGAAAAGAATTTGTGCGATAGTTTGATTGGGCTACTACTGAATATGCCTGGGAAAACAAAGGACGGGTTGAATGCGCGCCTAGATCTACAGGAGATGAACATTCGCAGTGAACTTCAGCTTGTTAGGGATGACGAGACAGGAAGAGTATACCTCCCGCCAGCTTGCCATACATTGTCGAAGGATGAGAAGATCGCAATGCTATCATGTCTAGCAGATATTAAAGTTCCTTCGGGCTATTTAGCGAGGATCAGTAAGTACGTTAAATTGGAGGATCTAAAACTGGTTGGAATGAAGTCTCATGATTGCCACGTGCTAATCACATAGATCTTGCCAGTTGCTATCAGAGGCATTCTACCACCCAAAGTCCGTCACATGATCCAACGGCTCTGTGCCTTCTTCAATGCAATCGATCAGAAGATTATAGATCCCGAAGATCTAGATAGGTTGTAGGCCGATTTTGTCAATACCCTGTGTCACTTGGAGATGTACTTTCCACTGTCTTTCTTTGATATTATGGTTCATCTCCCTGTTCATCTAGTGAAGCAAACAAAAATTTGTGGCCTAGCTTTTCTAAGGGAGATGTACCCGTTCGAGAGATACATGGGAGTTCTTAAGCCGTATGTTCGAAATAGAGCAAAACCGGAGGGAAGCATCATTGAAGGGTACACGACGGAGGAGGTTCTTGAGTTTTTCATCGATTACATGGCCGAGACTGATCCTATCGGAGTTCCTGCGTCTCGCCATGAAGGAAGGTTGGCAAGTGTTGGCACAACAGGCAGAAAAAGAATTGTTCCCGATCAAACTTCCTATGCGCAGGCTCATTTCGCTGTGCTGCAACATATGGCTGAAGTAACCCCATACTTTGAGGAGCATTTAGCGAAGGTCCGACAGAAGAATATGGGTCGATCAGATATGTGGATCAACAGAGAACATAGTACTCGCTTCAACGCATGGTTCAAGAATCGTATCATACGGTCGACCAATGGCCCAAGTGAGATAGTTCGAAGGTTGGAAAGGGGCCCATGTTGGGATGTTGACACATGGCAAGGGTACGATATCAATGGGTACACATTTTACACCGTCACACAAGATGAGAAAAGCACAGTTCAAAACAGTGGAGTCCGTATAGATGCATATCAGGATCAAGCTGGATCGAACACATACTATGGTCGCATAGAGCAGATCTGGGAGCTGAACTACATAAACTTTAAAGTCCCTTTGTTTCGTTGCAATTGGGTGAATATTCGTACTGGTGTCAAAGTCAACAAGGAAAGATTCACTTTAGTGTACCTGGCCAAGGTTGGATACACTGACGAACCATTCGTCCTAGCGAAGCAGGTCGAGCAGATTTTCTACATAAAAGACCTCGCAAACAAGAAGCTGCACGTCGTTAGGGATGGCAAGCGAAGAATTGTTGGGGTTGACAACGCCGTCGATAAAGAAGAATACAACCAAAATCTTCATGTGACACCTCAGATCGCCCTTGAAGATGATCCCGAAGACGATGTAGCATACGCTCGTTTAGACCATTCAGAAGGCATATCCTTGTAAATGAAGTTTTTGTAATTTGCAAATTGTTATAAGTAATGAAGTATTTTGTTTCAAGCCATTCCAGTAACTTAAACCATGTTTAATAGGGCATTTGTTAATTACACGTGATTATTATAATTTAATAACAATTTTATACTATTTTAACAAGGCATATTTTAATTACGTATGATTTTTAAAATTTAATAGCAATTTCACACTATTTAAAAAAGTGATTTGTTATTTATATGTGATAAATCAAATGTAATAGCAATTTTAAATATCATTTAAATGATTTTATAAATGATTATAAATATCAGTTAATTATAAATGAGTTTTATAACTTAAATATCATTTTTAAATACAATTAGTAAGGAATATTTTAATTCTATAGTGGGATGAGCTCATCTCTATCGGGCATATAGCTAATGCCTATCAGAGATGACATAATCTCTATCGGGCATGTAACTTGTGCCCGTCACGGATGTGTTTCATCCGTATCGGGCATAGTACTTGTGCCCGATGGTGATGAGCTATGACTAGGTTTACTCCGTCTCCAGATCCAGATCTCACTCTCACTCTCACTCTCACTCTGTCCTAACGCCTTGACGCCGCCGCCTCCTCCCTCCAAGTGCCTCCTCACCGACCATCGCCGCCTCCTCGCCGCTGCCATCCTCCTCCTGGACGCCGCCTCCTCCTCCTCGCCGCCGCCGCCACCTCCTCAACGCTGCCGTCCTCCTCCTCGACGCCGCCGTCGTCCTCCTCCTCGCTGCTGTCGTCCTCCTCCTCGACATCGCCGCCGCCTCACCGACCGCCGTGGACTCCTTCTCGTTGACGCCGCCACCTCGACGCCGCCGCCACAAAAATTTGTATGAATTTTTCCATGAATTAGTATAAATTTTGTATGAACTTGTCCATGAATTAGTATAAAATTTGTATGAATTTAGTATGAATTTTCCATGAATTAGTATAAAATTTGTATGAATTTAGTATGAATTTTTCATGAATTAGTTTAAAATTTGTATGAATTTAGTATGAATTTTTCATGAATTAGTATAAAATTTGTATGAACTTATTTATGAATTAGCAGAGAGAAAGAGCATGTATAGAAAATTTTTAGTTATCTGCTGCTGTAGTTACACACTAGTTGTGAAGTCAAATTTGTTAGCAAGGATTACATAATAGAGGATGCTCTGAATATTTCATAAAGAAGTTTCTTGCACATAGATAGTTTCACTTTCATGTAATACATGGGAATCTATATTATTCAGCAAAGTATGGTGAGAGTTTTTAGACACCAATTAATTCCATTAATTGCATCCCTTTTTCCTGCCCTGATATTAGTTCTGTTCCTTTAGTCCTGAAATTAGTTAACAGTTTCCTACAATTTTGTTGGCAAAGATGATAAATTGTGAGGACTTATGTTTATCACCTACCCATCCCAATGAATCAGATGGAGTACCTCAAACCAAAGCCTATGCAAAGTTAACTTGAAGAAACATGCTAGTCACAAATCAGAATATAATACAAGACATGGTTACACACTTGAACATACCAGTCAATCAACGTCTGCGGTCTGGACTTGCAAGTTGAAATACTACAACTATATTATACTACAGCTCATTGCCCAACTGATCAACAAATTGCATAAACAAGTAACCGCTGACTGATCAACAACTTAGAATGGAGATGCACTTAAGCATGTGTTTGTATTGTGTTTATTTTAGAAAAAAATATGTATGCTCCTGTTAGAAGTGAATTGTTTGTTATCATTTTATTTTTTTTAAAAAACTGTAGAATTCCATGTATAGCTAGGAATCAGTCTTGGAAGAATTCCTACTAGAAGTAATTAACCATCTCAATGTAGCCAGTTGTTAACAGCAGATTTTCGTAATCTACTCGGAGAGAAAAGAGAAAACCGACGCAGAGAAGAAGGAGCAATGCGAGTCGAATCGGTTGCGCTATCGGACCAAGCTGGAGTCGGACCAAGTTTCGTATTGGACTCAGCGGCGCATCGGACCAGGTGGAACGCCAGCAGGAGGGCTGTATCGGCCGATGCGGGTTCAATGCGGCCATCGGCCGATGAAAGCAGGAGGCTGATGGAGGCAGCGTGGGCTCGGTTTGGGCTTAAGTTAAGCTTCAAGGAGATTGCTAAATAGAGATAAGGCTCGGTTTTAGGCAATCATATCTCGTAATTAGGAAGTTAAAGTAGATTTGATCTGATGTATGGCAAGAGTCCGCCATGAGGACTTGTTTGTTAGTTAGAGATAAAATCGTGTCCTACATGGACAATGTTGTAATCACGGGTATAAATATCCCGGTAGTCTGTGCATAGAAACTCTCTCTCACAATTCAACAACAAACAATCTTGTTCAATCTACTTTCAGCGCATCGCCACCCTCGCAAGAGGTTAACTTCCGGCGAGTTCTTGCTTCCCTAGAGCAGAGGTAAGAACTCGTACCCGATGATCCACATCGTCGGGGCTAGCATGTCGTTTTAGACACGTTAAGCCTTGATGATGTGATCGTCGTTTATCATGTTTTGGCTGATCTCGATATGGCTTTCTAATTCTATCTCGCCAGCGACTAACTCGTTTTAGGGTTTATTGCCGACGATGGTCGAATTAGTTTGCTTGTCTATATCACCTAAAGCATCTACCATCCCCAAAAGCGATCGACAGCTTGATTTTCTTTGTGTTGCTTCTTAATTCACACTTTGAGTTGCTATCGACCTTAGTCGTGTTTTGAGATCTAACTCAAAGCCTGTTTTCGATCGTAATTAAGGATAGTACCGGGGTTTCAGCCGGTCTTACCTAATACATGTGATTACTTTATGTTTTTATATGTATTTGCCACTTCTATGAGTGGATTGACAGATATAAGTATATTTATTGTGGATTAATTTCAGGATTTCTCTGTGATCAGTATATTTATATTGGCCGATCGGCTTATACAAGTTTGCGCTAGAGTATTAGCTAGTGTATTTACCTTTTACACATCCTTCATCGGTCAGTGTCATCTGATTGACATTCATATATTAGAGAAGGCCGATGAGATTAGATCTGTATCTTATTCTCATTTTATTATTACCTCAAGTAGGCCGATACAGCTTTGCCCTATCGAGTAGGCCCTCACGATGCGACATCGGCCTATTGGCCGATCGGCCATCGTTTACTAACTTGGTTTACTTGTTTATTCTTGTTGATTGCAGATCAAATCAACTGGCACGCCCTACACGCACCTAGGCAAGCCATTGGACCTGCACTGGAGCTAAGCAGATCTCCTAGGCCGCCGTGGTAACGCGAAACCCGTTTTGACATCTGGCGGGTCGAAATTCTGCGCCAACACTAGTCTTGGAAGAATGAATTGGAATGCGGTTAGTTATATGGAAACTTGATTTCCATGTATAGCTAGGAATCAGTCAAATACTGGATGGGTAGTTTTTCGACCAAAATAGACTATGAATTTTAGGATATGATTCTAAATATTTTTTTAATATTAACTTTCGTACAACAGTTATATAGAAAATGTCGCAACAAGGCGAACCCATGTCAGCGACTACTAGTGGGACAACATCAAGCCGAACTCCTAGGACCCAGAATAAAATTCCTAAGAAAGTATACACCATAACAGAGGTGGACGATCTAGGATTTTCGACGGCTCCTGCGAAAGCTGTCAAAAAGTTCTCAACGATATGCAGAGTCCTAGGAAGGCGGAACTTCACCATTTTGAAGGACCACATCGATCTAGTCCCATAGGCAGAAAAAGATGAGGCCTAGAAGCAGTTCAAGGAAAGCTTCGAATACCACCCAGAGGCCGAGGCAAGACTCAAGCGGCAGGCTATCCGCAAGATGGGCAACTTGTGAAAAAATTTCAAGACCACGCTGGTCACCGACTACGTTCTCAACCCTGCCCAACCAGAACCATTTGGAAGGTACCCGTTCATCTCCCGGGTCATGTGGGAAGAGTTCCATGCCGCCAAATCAACCCCTGAGCCTTGGGCAAAAAGCGAGGCCTATAGGGAGTTGCAGGCAAAAAACCTTCACCCGCACCGGCTTGGCACCGGAGGCAACGCCGGGAAGCTGCAGGAATGGGTGAAGGAGGATGAAGCTACTGCAGAATCTAACACGCCGCCAGTTCTTGGTGATATCCTGACCACCCGAGCAAGGAACTGGGCAAGGGCAAGGGTAAAGAAGAATAGTGATGGAACACTTACGTTCCCAAATCCCGAAGATCAAGTGGTGTACCAGAAAATCGTAAGTTCAACACATAGAGTATGTTTCGTTAGGTTGTATCGTACTCTTGATTTAATTCGTCCTAGCTATATCGCAGGTCGACCTGACTGCTGAGAGACAGTCCTCCCAAGAGGTCTGCTCACAAAGACGCGAGGATGACATCCTCACCGAAGCGTTGGGAACGGAAGAACACCGTGGACGGACAAGGGGCATTGGCTCCAATGTTCCATGGAAGCTTGGGTTTCTCCAATACGCGTGGCAGTACAAGAAGCACAAGCTTTCAAACGCGCAGAAAGATGCACGCCTTAAGGAACAACTTCGGGAGGAGATTAGAAACGAGCTCCGAGAAGAGTTCGATGAGAAGTTGTTACAAGTGGAGGCTCGGGTGGAGGCACGCTTCAGGGAAAGGAAGCCCGCTGCCGCTTCCATAGTAGAAACGAGCCCCACGCAGAACGTAGCAGCTACGCATCAACTGAGGCGGCGGCACAAGAACCACCAGCCCCCACTGCGGTGGACCACATAACGGTAAAACCAACAAAAAATGTTTATATTGTCTTAGCACCACAATACATTATAACATATTCTAAGGACACGTATGAATCTATCACAGGGACCCACATCGTGCACCCTAGTCGTTAGGGTGACACATGCATTTGCAATTTCTGCTGCAGAGGGTCTTGCGTTCAAGCCTACGCCAGAGACTCGAGTGCATGGGGGGCAGCTGCTAGCCGACCATGCCAAAGTTCAAGTGGACATGGTGAAGCCCGATTGGGTTGACTTCACTCTCCCGCACCCACCAAATGACGAGATTCTGACCCTTGGAGCTACACGTGGGACTTTTATCTAATGGCCCAAGCACAACATTCAGATCAATATAACTCCTAGGCCAGCACCAAGTGCTCGTCCGCCGCCGCCGCGTCCCCCTCCAACTCTTGTGTCTGCCCCTCCTGCCGTTGAAGAAGGAGATCAAGATCTCCAATTGCAGTATGATACAGATTTTGGGGATGACGGTACGAAGGTCAACAGCAGAGCGCACCTCCTCCCAGTCTCCAAAAAAAGAAAGAGGGCGACATCTTCTCCACCCCAGCTTGAAACACGCAAAAGAGCTACTGGAAGGAGGAAAGAAAGAGGAAAGGTGGAAGGGCCGCTTCTGGCTCCGAACAAGCTAGATCTTGGCAAGGCGCCATCAACTCCTCCTAAGTCTCTGGCTGAATTCACATTAGGCATGCCATTGGTTGGAGACGACGCCTTATCGAAGTTGGGCCCTGCATGCAAGGAGTTGCACGGGTACTACATGGAGAGGTCCAACGCAAGGAGGAAGCACAGAGAGACCTCCATGACAGGCCACCACAATAGACAGCCATTCCTCGGCCCTGAAGCCTTCTTCGCTGTAGACTTTAAAGATCTATGGGACCTCTACAGGGTGCGAACGATCGACACCAACCTCCTTAAGTGCTACTCCTTGTAAGTATTCTTGCGTACGAGATATGGTAATAACTATCCATATATTACGCTTCCTGGATTCTTGTCTTGCTTCTAGGTTAACTTGGAAGCATGTCCATCGTAATGCACCCCATATTGCCTTACTCGATCCAGCTGTCATCAACGAGACAACTATGAACTACGATCGAGCCAGCATGGTAGAATATATCAAGGACTGCTTATGGTCCCGTCAAGACAAGGACTTCATTATATGTGCCTACTCTGAACAGTAAGCGTGTACCCTACTTAGAATCAAATGTGCGATGCGTATAGCTTTAGTATTTAACTTGTAATTTATTAATGTCGCAGTCGTCATTGGATTATTCTAGTCATAGTGCCGAAGTGGAGTTTGGTATACTATCTTAACTCCAATATCAAAAAAGACATATACGATTAGTCGGTGATCGAAGCTGCCTTGAACGACGCCTGGGACCAATACGTGGCAAAAGGTGGGAGGCATAAGGAAGGGCATCCCACACTCGGTCACAAAAAAGACTTTCCAATACGTCAACAAGTTGGTGATCAGTGTGGGTTCCACGTCTGCCATAACATGAGGAGCCTCGCAAATAAGGTCACATTGCTCGACCTTGAGGTGTGTGCTTCAATTGTTTATATACATAGGACGACAAACTTTCCAAGTATGTAGACTAACTTGGCGCCTCACATGCAGGAAAAACTTTCAAGGATTCCAGAAAACAACTTCGATATCATTAGAGAGGAGATAGCATGATTCATACTAGATGATCTCTTGTCACCCAAAGGAATGTTTACAGTCAAGTCCTAGTTAGCTCGTCTCTGAATGGTTGAACATTTGCAATGCTTGCAACAAACATTTGATTTATGTAAATATTCTTTGTAATACAATTTTGCGCGATGTTTTGTATATATTTGCATTTCTAATTACATATAAACTTGTTCCAATTTATAACTCAGTTTTACAGGTTTGGATGCATGTCGGTGGTTTGAAAAGCAAAAAAGGATGTGAATGACATATATATGTGAATGGGTCTGTGGATGTGAATGTATGTATGTTTGATTTTGTGAATTGGCTGTGCTGTGATGGAATATGTGATTGGACTGAAATATTGACTGAATATGTGCAAATATATGTGAATATGCTGGGAATGGGGTTGCTGGGGAATGGGACTATACATATATGCTTCTGTCATTTTTGCAGCTGGCATGGCTAGCAAAGGCCTGAGGCTAGCCAAAAAAATAAATTTTATTTTTTTGCTCACATGCTCATCCTTGACGGGCATTTTAAAAAGCCCGAAAGAGATATTCATCTGTGATGGTCTCTAAACAAAGACCGATAGAGATATAGTCATCACTGACGGGCTCTTAGTTTAAGCCCGATAGAGATAAGTCATCCGAACCAGGACTATTTTGACTCAACAGTGGGTCAAACCTATCGGTGACGGGCTGTTCCGTTAGGTTCGATGGAGATGGTTAGTCATTGGTGATGGGCTCTGTAGTTTGCCCGATTGAGATTAGTCATCCGTGACGGGCTCCTACCTAACCTGGTTTGACTTGTATTGATTGGTCAATCTTATCTATGATGGGCTACATTGTTAGGCCCGATTGAGATAATATCCATCCGTGACGGCCTGATGCCCGATTGAGATATTTTCTCACATCACTGACCTTTGCTTAGTGACCGGGGCCCTACCCGTTAGAGATGACGCTTGAAGCCCGTTAGAGATAACCGATCCCGTGCTAGTGACTGGTTAAGAATCATGATGTCTTGATTTTAGTATTTACGTGTTACGGATTGTGACCTCAACTTGCATTGTTGTATCAAGTCGTGCTTGCTTTCAACTTGGTAAAGCATATCTCTTGATAAAGAAGAAAAAGAGTATTAAGCATAACTTAATTCATCTTTATCAATTTATGTAAGCTGGAGCTGGATAGTTCAAAATACAATGAACATATATATATTGACTTGATGATATTTTAAAAAGATTAGAAATTTTATAGATACTTTAAAGTATATTATGGTTTTTATGAGATTATTACTATTTATTTGGAACTAAAGTGTATTGAATAGAATAATTTGTCTCCGATCTATGCAATCGTTGCTGGAAAGGATCAGGACTGTAGCTGTTGATGCGGTTGTGTTCGGCTAATCATGGAGTGATGCGTTGGAAGCAGACACAACAAGTGTCGATCCAATGTCACGCACGCAGGAGAGCGTATCGATCCAATGTTACGTACGGGAGAGCGACCTAAATAGGCTTAGCGCATACGAAACCGACTAAAATCAGAAGAATCATACATAAATCGAAGGAGGATAGAAACACTTTACATTTTTAAACAGAATCAGATTAGGATACGGGCGACGTACCAAAAATCTACAAAAACATCTTCAATTTTTATAATAGTAGAGATAAAGATAAATATAGAGAAGAGATTGGGATAGAGATAGAGGTCGACAGAGATATGTATAAATCTAATTTGATCATGCATATTTGAAAAATAATATGTCATGTTAGGAAAGGTGTCCATGTGTTGTAACGGGTATCTAAATCTCTACCAAAATTAATATGTTTTAATTTCTGAAACGAATAGTGCAAGGATCATGGATGTGTCCTATTGCAACAACACAAAATTAACGGGCACGCACACGAGCCGTGCGTACAAAATTCAATCCGTTAATTTGTATGCTGTAGTGTACTGTTGCTTCCCACTTAATTAAACTATTCCTAATTTGGTTCAACAACTACTATTACTCCTATACCAAACTAATACATCTATATCAATTATTCTAAAAATCCATTAAACTTTCTTAAAACACTCTCAAACCGTCACATGGGACTTTTACAAACGCTCCTAAACCGTTACGTGGCTCTCTAATACCGATAGACCCATTATTTTCATCTTTTAGATTTACTTCTAAAAAAAAAAGCCCCACAATCCACCTCTCTTCCCTCTTCCCCACCAGCCCACCCTCCACCCTCACTGTATGTATCCAGTATTCTCATCTCTAAATAAATAAAAATAATATTTCTAAATAATTTGCGTATAGAGAAATAATCATAACCTTTAAATTGCAAATAAATATTTTTATCATTCTTATTCATGGTGCCTAATTAACCATTCAAATACCAATATACGCTACTACATTATTTAACTCATAAGAAATATTTAATTTTTATCATATTCTAACATTAGCATGCAATTGAAGCTGTTAAATAAAAATAGAAAAAATAAAAATGTATATTATATAATCATATATCACTTTATAAAACATGCATAAATAAATTAAATATGATAGACATGACAAAAATAAAAACACTTAAATCATGAGTAACATTTCAAAAAATATTTCCTCTATTATTTTAAATCATATCCAGACATTTTGCATGCCATCCCAACAATAAAAAAGATCGCGAAGAAAATAGATAATGTAGATCATATCATCGTATATCACTTCACAATCATGCATAATTAGATTAGCTCTATAATATCACAAAATAAAATACTCTAATTAGTTATGATTAGCAATCCCAAAAAATAATACCACCGTTCTAAAATATTGATATGTTAAAATAATATTATTTTTCACAAAACAAAATAACGTTACTTAAATCTTTCATAAAAAATTGACATCATCATAACTTTAATATTTAAAGCAATATACAATATCCCAAACTAAAATGCTCTAATTTTGATTAGCATTAAAAATATTATCTCCGTTTTAAAATATGAATTATCACAATAATATAAATCTAGATATGTCTAGATAAATATTTTCATATAATTATATCTTTAGTGTTTAAAGGACTATAAAAAATAAATAATTAAATGAACCGGATCAATATGTCATAATTATGAGTAATATTATGCGTATATGGTGATTTTTTTCTCTTCAATCTCTTCAGTTTAAACTTAAGTTAATCTGGGTATATAGTATATAAGATCTAAAATTTCCTATGTACCCGTGAAAGTTCACATAATCCCTTCTACGCCCTTGAATTTTGCTCATTCCCTTATATACCCCCTAATTTTAGTTTGGATCCCTTCCATCTCCTTTTCACTAGTTGACTGTTAGTTGACCTTTAAATTCTTATGAAAAAGTCCATTTTGCCCTTTTCTATGAAAAAACATAATAAATTAGTGGAGTACATTGTTAGAGTATAGAAATTTGTTGGATGGAACTATTATATTTATGAGTTTATTATGCATCATATTATTTACGACATATTTACTTTTAGATATGATATAAAAAAGTTAATACTTATTTATTAGTTATTAAAAGTTGGTTTATGTAGTATATTTGTTTTGATAGTAATACAACAGATTTGTTGTATAAGACAAATCTATTTATATGCTACATAAGCAACTTTTTATGACTAATAAATAAGTAATTAATGTTTTATGTCATATCTAAAAGTAAATTTATCGCAAATAATATAGTGCATAACTAACTCATAAATATAATAGTCTCATCCAACAAATTTCTATACTCCAACAATGTATGCCATTAATTTATTATGTTTCTTCATAGCAAAGGAGAAAATGATCTTTTTCATTAATTTCACGGTCAACTAATGATCAACTAGCGAAAAGGGTATGGAAGAGATCCAAACTAAAATTCAGGGGTATGTAAGGGAATGAGCAAAATTCAGAGGCGTAGAAGGGATTAGATGAATTTTCAGGGTACACAGGGAATTTTCTCAAGATCAATGTACTCGATCTTATCTTATGTGTCAATTCTATGTCATACTCAAACTCATGTATCAATTCTACGTAAGTACTGCTATCCACCAATCATTAACGAAAAAATATTATTATATACTAAAATTCTATTAAACATCATACAAACACTTCTAAACCGTCACATGACACTGCTACAAACAATCTTAAGCCGTCACATGGTGCTCTAATAAATTAGAAAAAATCCAAGAAATTATAATAAAAAAGTAAAACATCTAGCGATTGATTTATACTTAAACTGGTGGACCAAATATTTTTAACTATTAGATTAGATCTATTAAGCTAATCACTCCCACCTAATTTCTACAAATCCCCTACGGCAACACCTGATGCTCGAATAAATTGGAAAAAATATAAAAAATTATGAGAACAAAACAAAACATCTACTATTGATTTATACTTAAACTGATGAACCCATTACTTTTAAACATTAGATTAGATGTATTAAAGTAATCCCTCTCTGCTAATCTCCCATGTATGTACCACAGAAAAATTAGTACTATTCATCCAAAAAACCTGAAAAAACATGCGTAAGCATGTATGATTGAAAAAAACTATTAATCTTTGCCTCCTAATCCACAAATTTAAAACTAAAACGTTATTATGTTTGTATATACTTACATACGATCAGTCCATTGAGTCCTCTATGACTCCTTACATACGATCAGTAGAGCTCAACTAGCCTACTTACTGATACAATTCTTTCTAAGTGTGTGGATAGTAAGTTAGATGTTAAAATTATGATCAACGTTAATCTTGAGGGGCATGGCTACGTCGATACGGGACCCATATTTCAAGGCATTTAATGGTTTTCTCTCATTAATTGATAGAAGCGGTAGTTTAAAAATATTTATACATTTAGACACAAATGAGACATGTGCACTTCGGTATGAAATGGAGATGATTTTTTATTGTATTAATGATGTATTAAGTTTATTTTTTAATAAAAATCTATCTATTAAAAAGACACTCAACTCTTTTGAGAGAACAATAATAAGTGACTGTGATAGGGAAGTTTACATATAAGCAGGACATAGTGATCTTTTTTAAAAAAATATGAGAGATATTCTTATAATTTAATGTAGCGTATGAATGTCTATGGTCAATTTCAGGGTAGAGATATTTTTTATGATTATAAGATAATGTATGGTCTTTAAATAGAATATGGTAAGATAACATCTTTTAATATTCTTTTAATAATAAATAAATATTTTTTTAATACAAAATAAATAAGTTGTCCGCGCAAATGCGCTTCCTCCCTAGTTGGACTAGTAGTCCATGGCATAATCGGATTGCCTCCTTGTCCTCGGGCCGGTATAAAATTGTTTTTATTTCAACACTCTTTCTTCTGAGAACGCGTGCAGGAATCGGAAGCGGAGTTGCAGGCGAACACGCGTGGAGGGTGATGATGCGAAGGAGGGAACGACACAGCATAAACATATGGAAATTGGAGTTCGACAGCATAAGCATATGGAAATTGGAGTTGGAGTCGAACGATGTACCAAAATATAAAAACACCTTTAGTTTTTATTATAGTACAGATATAATTGCTCGAAGATAGTATGTTTTATAGTACAAATCTACCAGCGTTAGTTTCGCATATAAAATCTTAGTACTTCTGCACACGTTAGTGAGATAATATTATAGAATGATACTCCTGAGTTGGAAGCTTGATTTTGATGGGGAGTTTGAAAAATTAACTAGAATAATAAACATGTAAAGGGGTTAAATTAAATTCCTTGCTCAAATATATAACATAAATTTTAAAATCTATCAACCTCTGTTCGCACAAGATAATCTTTTTGCTATTCTAAAGTTAATTGCATAAATATTTTGAAAGTTAAATCTGTAGAAACTAACTTTTTATTTCGTTTTGGAGTGGAATATTCATTTCTATCAATAAGCTGACCTGACCATGCGTGATTCCGTGCAATGTTGCCAGAAAAATCAATACCCAGCGCACAAAAAGCTCATACAAAGGGTTTCTAAGATATGGTAAATTCTGCCAAATATACAAACGGAAACCAATCATTTTAACCTCCACAAGAAGAACCAGTCATACCACACATGCCATGCCTGCTTTTACATGATTACATCATATCATTGGTGCAATCACTACTACAGAAAAGCTTTTTCCATGCGGTCAAAACACGTTTTTTCGTGTGGAGGTATTGACCGTCTGCACCCAGGGGTATGGAAAAATAAACATTTTCGCGTGCGGGCGGCCCAACCGCACGGAAAAATACATCTTCCCGTGCGGTCCACTTAACTCGACCGTACGGGATAATCGTTATCCCGTGCGGTCCAGTTATACCGACCGCACGGAAAGATATATTATTGCAGACGCCCTAGCACATACTAACCGTTTGGATAGATCTAGTATGGATTTGTATTTTTTTTCGTTGTGTTTATGAATGGTACACTACCAAATCTAGTCGTAGTTATTCACGATCAATTACAAACACGATTAAATTTTATAATGAAAATATCACAAGTTAAACCATATAAAACATCGATATATATAATTAAATAGCATATATACATGAAAGTAGCTACATTGGTAGTGTAACAAATATTACAAGTTCTGTCTCCCTCACAAATAGATCTTTTTATTACATTGCATGTTCTCTCTCCCACTCCTTTAGGCGTTTGAATTTGTCGTCGCAAGCAAGTTCGCTATCAGGGTCATAGAACTCCCCTAGATGGTTGTAGATGTTGCGACGAATGAACCGGCACAAGTCCGCGCACAAGTCAAGAAGCGTTTTTTTGTCGAATCAGTTTGCGGTAGACGGAATGCTCGGGAGCTATTGAAAATAGAAAAAAAATGATATGTGTTAAAATCAACTTAAACGAACTAGTTCGTATATATAAGGAGCACGATGACTTACATCTGTAAACTCAGTTCTGTATCTCCCGCAGACTCTGAGCATCTCGCACACGTAATATCCGCATATGCTAGTGCCGGGGGTTGCTTGTAACACTACGTAAGAAAAGTACACACGTCAGTATTAAAAACTAACAATCGCATCATTAAGTTAACGAATATATGATCACATACCGGCCAACACTGCCTTTACGAGAAGCTTTGTTCTCTTTTGATCCTTTACGAACCCGCCATGTCTTTTGTAATAGTCGTGTCCTCTACAAAGATAAAATATTTGTTTGAGCCAACTTTAAAATTACATCTAAGCAGTATGGTATGCAAGAGGTTTGATTGAAACTTACAAATTCAGCAAGACAAGAAACTCCATGAACTTCTGCTCTTCGTAATGGGCCGGATCAAGAACTATGACCAAGTGGTCCCTTGGATATGCGAGGAATAGTATGTAGTGATCGCTGCAAACATGGTTTATGAATTACACAAGGCATCTGGTAGATATTTTGATGTGCTATGATATTATATGAACGGAACAAAGGGAATGTTGCTTACCTTAGGTGGTATGGGACCATCAAGACTCTTTTGTCTGCGTGCGTGAGCATAGCTTGTCCCAAGTAAGTGGCCACCTCGATCCTCTTATTCTTGTGCAACCTGTCGACATATGCTTGTCTTTCCTCCGACGTCTTATCCTTTAGTTGCGGACCATCCAGATTTAGCCTCACAGTGTGGGCTGTCATGCAAACCCTCGTCGGGTTGGCGTAGCCTACTGAGGCTCCCGTTCTTTGGACGTCTACCCATTGTGACCTAAGGAATTATGCAAGTTAAATGACTTATAATTTGTTGGCACACATTCGCTAACAACAAACAAGAGCAAAAACTTACAGGCACCACGCGCCGACGAGATTGATATCCATTTTTTCCATCTTAAAGAAGGCGTGTTGGTCATTGAAAGTGATGATGAAGTATCCATTGGGTCTCTCGACGAAAGCATTATCCGGGACCTTGACACTAATCATCCCGAGACCCTTCTCACTTGCTCTTAGATACCAGTCATGCAGCAACCTCATTGGCCATGGGAGTTCGAGCATGACGTGGTACGACAAGAACGGTTTGCCATATTCGTACACGTTTGGCACTTCTATAGAATCCCAAGATTGCATTTTGTCTGCATGACCTAGTACGCTTTTCTGTGCATCCGTTTGCGGTTCAGGTAGGCTTGGCTTTGGCGAACCCTGTCCCTTGAATGACTTGAAAACTATCCTCACCTCATACTCTACCATTTCCTTCGGTTTGTACGTAGAAACCATTTGTGGTATGAGCTTGCGGGCTTGCAAAGTAATTGGCTTCTGGATAGATGCATCTTTCCTTGAAGGTGGCATAGGTTGCACGAGAGCAGATTGTGGAGTAGGAGGCGACTGATGAGCAGGAGACGGCTGCCGAGGTAGCGGAGTTGGGGATTCTGCTGCCGCAGGCTCTGCAGGTGAAGAAGGTACTCTTTTTGGGGTCAGAGATCTTGGTGGGATCGGAGATCTTGGTGGGATAGGAGATCCTGGTGAGGTTGGGGAATTCGGTGGGGATGGCGGTGCTGGAGGGGCAGCCGTCTGTGGCACCAATGGAGCTGGGGTCGTCAACGTTGCCTGTCCCGTGAGGATGATGTCTCGACAATGCCAAAGGATGAACTGGTTCGCCACATCTTCGAGTAGTTCTATCCCCTCTAGTGTTGGAATGTCCAGCTCCAACGACATTTGATCGGCATTAACCCTTCCCACTTGCACCCTTGCATAGTCTTCCGGAATTGGGATATTATGGAACTATCTCCCTGGTATCGCTAGTCCGGACCCAACCTCCTTCGTTTTCCCGGCTCTACCTATCGGAATGACAAGGGTGCACGGTGTCGGACCGGTAATAAGATCGACCGGGTAGGGTGTTGTTTCTACGGACCCGACACTGCTCGGGATCTGCACCATCTGCTCGGCTTGAGGAACTAAGCTCGGGAAGGCTTGGTGATGTTGTGCGGCTAGCCTGTAGAACTATTGGGTGACTTGTAACTTCGCCTTGTAAGCGTCCCGCTCCTTGTAACTTTTTAATTCCGTTGGAAACCCTACCTTCCAACTCGTCCTTGAAGATTTTCCTCTTATCCTCCCGGAGTGTTCGGCAGTCCCCAAAGCAGCGGTGAATTCGTCATGCTCCCTTCTGGCGATGAACTCCCCTGACTTCGCCTTCTCGACGATTTGTTGGAGAGACGTGGTCACATGCTCGATGCCAGGAGATTCGAAAAGCATTTCGCCCTCATCCGTCACTTGCCCCGTACTTCGTGCCCATACCCAGTTCCGACTGCGCGGATTTAGGGGCTGGACCAAGAACGACTTCCCTTGAGCTGCAAATTTTTCCTTCGTAGCTCGCCATTGATCCATGTGACCGTCGTATCCACTAGACCCTAATCGGTGTGGATATTTGTTTTTCTTCGCCAGGTCCGACATCTTCTTCCTCCTTGCCAGAGCTTCAGGTGTTGTCATCTTGGCCACAAACTTGTCCCATTCAACTGGCAGGATATTGCCGTATTTTTCAAACGGAGACTTGTTCTTCTGAACTTAGTAAGTGTTCATGTTAGACTTCCACTGGTGCCACCGATGGGCCATTGTACTCAACGCAAATCTGCTCCCAATGACCTATGATCCAGGCGGATACACAAGGTACTTCTGCAGCTCTTCCCACATTAAATTCTTGATGTGCTAGTTAACATCCTTCCACTCATCCACGTTCAGCGGCCCATGAAGTCTTGCCATTGTCCCGCATGCGCTGCTAAACTTGGCCATCACGTGTTTCAGCTCGACGGGCTACCCATCTTCGTTCAGAGCAACAATGTAGTAGGTCTCCTTTGGTAGCTGGTTCCTATTCCTCTCACCACGTCATTTCTTTGCACGTCCTCCTCCACTTGCTAACGTGTCCGTTGGATCTAGACCTGATGTGGCTGTGTCCGCCTCTGCTTGAGCCGTGGCATGAATCTGGCCGGCCTTTCATTTCGACTGTCACCGAGTAGCCATCTGCACGAGTAAGCCATTAGACGGCTATGATCGGGAATGTTAGCAAATCTAGAACGGTTAGGATTGTGAACTTACTGCTTGCTCGATAGGAATATAATCAGGGTCATCCTCGGGTTGCTCGGTGACCATTTGCGCTACTTCTATTTTAAACGGGTCGCTCGGTGTGCGCCAAGATTCCTCGCTCGACGCCGCTTCATTTCCGACAGCTGCTTCATGTGACTCTGAGCGCGGATTGTTCGTGGGCTCTGCGCCCGATGCAGCTATGGGTGTTGGGTAGGGCTAATTGACCGTTGGTTCTGTGTCCGATGTTGGTACCGATGTCTCGAAGGGAACTTTGTTGTTCGACATTTTCTTCTACGTTAACTGGTTCTAGACACACAAAGTCTACAAAATGCATATATATACATCAAAGTTAGTTGTCGTTGGATAGTACCTGAAGCGTGTATGATTAGACAAAGTCGTGACAACTCTTTGTTCATTTTTCTAGGAAACAGTCTATGTAGGACAAAATTAGAGTACATCACGTAATGCATGGACTCAAATTAAGGATAAGCACGTGAGTACTAATCAAGGGCAATTGAACCTCGCGTTATAATTCAGGCAAATTCAGAACTGAGATGATAATTAACTTGTTAATCGAAAGACAACTAATTAATTCACAACGTCCACAATGTCCACAACTAGGAAGAACTTCTAAAATTCGCTTACTTATATATATCCACAGTGTTCACTAATTTTTTAATGCAAATTAAGAAATATGCAACACGAATGTATCACAAATATCTTGAAATAAGAATTAACAAGTCAGATCTCATGTATCACATTTCCTGCCTTAGCAGGTTTCTTGGCGACCTTCGAATCACTAGATTCAACTTCAGAGTCGCCCACGTCCAAACCTAACAACAAAACAAACGTATGGTCATTACAACAATTGCGTTGGACAACTAAACTATAGCCCAAGTTGTAAATATATACATTGATCGCTTTGTCGTTCGGTCGTTCACGCAACTTCGCTCGTTTGGTCGGTCATTCGCTCTATACATTCCTCACACAGTCGTTCTTTCGCTAGGTCGCTCGGTCGCTCGGTCGCTCGTTCACTAATACGTTCCCTCACACGTTCTTTCACTCGGTCGTTCGGTCGTTCGCTAATACGTTCACTAATATGATCGTTCAGTCGTTCGCTAATACGGTCGTTTGGTCATTCACTAATACGTTCGCTAATACGGTCGTTCGGTCATTCGCTAATACGTTCGTTCGGTCGTTCGCTAGTGCGTTCACTAATACAGTCGTTCGGTCGGTCTTTCGCTCGGTCGTTCGGTCGTTCGCTAATACGTTCATTCGATCGTTCAGTCATTCGCTAATACATTCGCTAATACTACAGATTCGGTCGTTCGGTCATTCACAAGGGCGGCGGCAGTCGTGCCAGGGGCGGCAGCGGCATTGTCGGTGGCGGTGGTGGCGCCATCTGGAGGGAAAAGAGAGAGGTGGCAAGGAGAGCCTCACCTTGAAGTGATGGAAGCGGCAGCGGCACCGGCGACGACGACGGCGGTGGCAGTCGGCGTGGCGGTGGCGATGGTCGGCAGGGCGGCAGCGGCAGTCTGCAATCGGCGTGGTGGCGGCCGAGGATGAGAGGAGGCGGCGGCCGACAGTCGACAGGGAGGCGGCGGCGGTCGACGGGGAGGAGAGAAGGCGGTGGCGGCGGTCGATGGGGAGGCGACGGCGGTCGGCGAGGAGGCAACGACGGTCGGCGACGAGGAGAGAAGGCAGCGGCGGCAGTCGACGGGGAGGCGGCCGGCGGCGGTCGGCGAGGAAGAGCAGCAGCCGGCGGCAAGGGCGAGGAGATGAGGCGGCGGCGGCGGCGGTCGATTTGGGCAGCCTGGCGGCGGGGACTATGAAAAATTCTCTGGACTTAGAATTTTTCGGAGCCTGCCCATACCTTATGTAGGAGGCGATCATCGCGTGCGGGTGGATTAAGTCGCCCGCATGCAAAAATATCTTTCCGTGCGGGCGACTTAAGACACCCGCACGTAAAATTATTATCCCGTGCGGGTCACTTAAGGGCCCGCACGGGATAATAGTTATCCCGTGCAGGTTTTGTAAGTGGACCGCACGCAAAAATAATTTATCAAAAATGTTTATAGTACCTAATTATTTCTTTATTTCTTGATATTTCTTTCTTTTAATGGTTCTTTCTTTCTTTAAACCATTAAAAAAAGTACCACAATTTTTTAAAAAATACCACATAAATTGTGGGACACAATTTTTTCGCATAAATAAACCATACGACATAAGACACATGTAACATTTTTCTGCCGATAAATAAACCATTAAAAAATATTTTCTTTTCCATGTGACAACGACATCTAACATATTTTCACAGAGATAAACAATTACAAAATAAACTATCATTTTACACTTTTTACAAAACCGTCCATTCGCTTCTTGCAAAAGTTGTCTTTATCAATCTTTCGCTCTATGTGTTTGATCCGGTTAGGAAGATCTGTGAATAACGGTACGTCATCGTATTGGTTGTAATTTGACACGTCTTCGATGTTATCAATGCCAACGATTTGTTGCTTGCCCGGTACAGTAACGTCCATCCGCTCATCGGATGGGTCCTTCACATAGAAAACTTGTGCAACACGCTCAGCGAGAACCCACGGATCATCCTTGTGGCCTAGTTTACTACGTTCGAAAACTGTATGGCCATAGTAATCGATGGATATGCCTGTTGTGTCTTTGACCCATTGGCATCAAAGCACCGGGATCTGGATGTTAAGACCATAGTCAAGCTCCCAAATGTCTTGTATGATGCCGTAGTATGACTTCTTCTCGCCTGTTGCGTCCAACGCCTCTACACGAACTCCACTATTCTGAGCTGCGCTTTTCTTGTCCTTGCCTATCGTGTAAAATGTATATCTACCGATGTCGTACCCTTGCCATGAGGTCACGAGGCTACTTGGGCCAGTTGCCAGCCTATGCAATGTTTTTTCCTCGAGCGATTCACCGAACGGCAGGTTTTGATCCTTCAACCATTCAGCAAATTTGTGCTTTTGTTTCTTTGAGATCCAAGGAGCCGGTTTTCTGGGGTTGCAGGCTCTGATCTCATTCATGTGTTTCTCAATGTACGGCTCGAGGATGGCGAGCTGTTGCAGCACACTGCTATGTGCTTCCGCTGCAGCAATGTAGTCGTTATCATAGAACCTTTTCTTGCCTACGGTCCCCTTCCCAGTTAACCGACCCTCGTGTAGGGCAAGGGGTATCCCAATGGGTGTGGCATCCTTCATGTAAACTGTACAGCAGTCGACCACCTCCTCAGTTGTGTACCCCTCTATCATTGATCCCTCCGGATGAGCTCGGTTATGGACATATCCTTTCAGAACCGATATGTACCTCTCGTACGCCCACATCTGATGTAGGTATAGGGGACCAATTTCGATAATCTGAGGGACGATGTGAACAATCAGATGCTCCATCATATTGAAGTACGATGGAGGGAAAACATCTCAAGCTGGCACGCTGTCTCGATTGCGAACGTTTGAAGGGGGCCTAACTCTTCAGGATCAAAAACCTTCTGTGATATTCGATTGAAAAAGTAGCACAACTTTGTTATCACTACCTTAGTGTGAACTGGCTTGACCGCTCTTATAGCAATAGGTAGGAAGACAGTTAACATCTTGTGATAGTCATGAACATTGTACCCAGAGATGGTCAAATCTTTCATGGATACAAGTTTTCTGATGTTCGATGAGAAACCAGTCGAGACTTTCAAACTGTGCAAGCATCTACAGAAAGCCTTTTTCTTTTCTGGTGTCAGTGAGTAGCATGCCGGAGGAATATCAATCTTCCCATTTGCCAGCTCTTTTGGGTGAACGTCATGCCTTATGTCCATATTTACCAGGTCGGTACGTGACTTCAGCCCATCTTTCGTTTTACTTGGGATGTCTAGTAAAGTGCCAATGGTGCTGTCGAACACATTTTTCTCAAGATGCATTACGTCAATGGCATGACGAATCTTCAGGTCTTTCCAGTAATCCAGATACCTGAAAAATATTGAGTGCTTCTTGAAAGGCAACGTATTTTCCTGATCCATTGCATCTGTTTTATCTTGATCCGTTGCTTTCTTCCTCTTGCTTGCCTTCTTCCTTCCCTTCCCAAACATGACCTTAATCTTCTTTGTCATGCTTAAGACTTGTGTACCAGTTCGTGTTTCAGGAGGAAGATCGTTCTCTACTGTATTGTCGAATAATCTGGCCATCGCACGCCACTTGTGCCTCTGTGCTAAGAACCGACAATGACGCATGTACACTACCTTGCTTGAGGTGGTGAGGTACTTGAACAACGTGTTGTCGATACATATAAGACATCCAAACTTCCCCTTAAGCTGACCTGAGAGCGAAAAGTTCGCCGGCAGGTCGTTGATGGTAACAAATATGATGGCACGCAGAGTAAAATATTCCCTGCAGTACTCATCCCACACTCGTAACCCTTCTTTCCACATTTCTTGCATGTCCTCCATCAATGGTTCAAGAAACACATCTATATCAATCCTAGGTTGTTTTGGCCCTTGTATAAGGATAGTCAACAAAATGTACTTTCGCTTCTGGTAAATCCATGTAGGCAAGTTATACATAGTGAGCAGCACTAGCCAAGTGCTGTGTAAGCTGCTTAAGTCACCGAACGGGTTCATTCTGTCCGTGCTCAAGGCAAACCTTACATTTCTCGGTTCCTTTGCAAATTCCGGGTGTAGTGCATCAAAGTTTTTCCACTATTGAGCATCGACGGGGTGTCGAATCATACCATCTGTTTTCCAACCCTCTTGATGCCATCTCATCAACTCGGCATCGGTACGGTTTGAAAACAGTCGCTTCAGGCGATCTTTCACTGGCAGGTACCACATCACCATAGCTGGAATCTTTTTCTTTCCTGGCACCGATGACCACCTCTCTGTCTGAGGCTCCGTTGCCCATCGTGTACCGACTCGTCCCACATGTTGGGCAACAGTCTAAATCCGCGTATTCCTTGCGGTACAGTATACAATGATTTACACATGCATGAATCTTTTGAACACCTAGAGATAATGGACATATCAGTTTCTTGGCTCGATATGTGTTGGTCGGCAACAAGTTCAGCTTTGGAAGCATAACTCTCAACAGATCCAACAAATCGTTGAAGCTAGTGTCCGACCATCCATGTCTGGCCTTCAATCTGAGTAGTTCAAGTATAGAGCGTAACACCGTGTAGTCCCTGTCACATCCTTTCGATTCGTCGTAAAGAAAGTCCTTCATTGCTTTTTCCAACGCTTTTTAATTGTCCAACCCTTGTTTTGTCGAAGTTAGGACCTCTGGTTCAACGTGCCGCAACATATCCTCCAGATCAAAATCAATATCTGCATCATTCATACAAGAGCCACCAAATTCCGGGATCGTTCCTTGGGACATGTCTTCGGTTATAAAATTTTCTCCTGCATCAAAGCAAAAAATATCAGCCTCTTCATTACGAAGGGTGACTTTCCTGTGACAAGTCCATATCTTGTAATCATCCCTAAATCCACGCTCTACAATGTGCCACAAAATTATCTTTGGGTCTTGCAACATCTTTTCGTTCTTGCAATCAAAGCATGGACAAAAAATGTCCCTCCTGTTCTCCCTCAAAGCATATGCCTTTGCCTGATCAACAAATTTGGATGCTTCCTTCAAAAACGCCGGATATGTTCTTCTTGTGTCGTATATCCATGCCTGATCCATCTCCTAAAAAACATCTCCGATGAGTCGAATTGAACTTTATTAAATCATATAAAAAACGATACGACTTAAATGAACATTATATTACTCTTCGTGCACTAGTGAGTCCAATAACATTAATTTAAAAATGAAAAATTAACTATAATTACTATATTTGCAAAACTAGTATATTTGTCGCATTCCACCGAACAAATTTGAAATAAATGAAGAAAACTAAACAAAGAGTAAATTAAAGTACTATGCACTACTAAATACTATTCAAATTTATTCATGCAAACAATATATTTAATCAATAAATAAATAGTCTATTTCCAAAAATGAAAAAATTCTTCGCTTTTAATCGATAAAAATTAAAATAAATGAAGACAAACCTAACCAAGAATTACACACTTTTTAAGACATGCCATGCAAATAATATATGTTAGCTAAAAATAAAAAAGTGTCTACACTACTCCATTTAAAAAGGTGCAAATTTCATCGCATTGCACTGATAAAAATTGAAATAAATGGAAACAAATGAAGGAGGACAACAAGCATGTCACCTTTTATATGGATCTCAAGCAAAGATTTGAGGTTGAAAACCTTTCCCCTAATTTGTATCAAGTTTAGGAGAGAGAAAACGCCGGGCTTGAATGGGGCAAGCTCGGGCTAGGGCTATATATGGCATTCATCATCGGGTGTGGTCGCATTAAGCGGCCCGCACGGGATATTCTATTATCTCGTGCGGGCGTGATCGGTTTTTTCAGGCGGCGCCACTTACGGTCCGCCTGGAATTTACTGGGGGTCTCGTACAGAAAAAGCTTTTCTGCAGTAGTTAATACACGATTGCTAATTCTCTTCATTTGCACACAAAGTTGACCGGGTCATTACATCCTCTTCCGTGAGTATGTTTAATCATGTGAACCCATACAACGTGGACTTGATTTAGTCTTTTAATTTGTTACTTAAACTCCCATACAATGTGGACTGGATTTAGTCTTTTTGGTACTTAAAATACTATCAGCACGCAAACATCAGAAGTTTGTTCTTTTGACCTATTCTTGCAGCCGAATGGTTTTTGTTGGGGGCCAGACTGCTATTTATACATTCATGCTACATCACGTGAACACAAAACCACAAGAACAAACTACTCAAAATCCAACATGGATTCGAGATCAGTTTTCTCTTCTACTTTGCTACTAGTTCTTCTACTAGTTTCCCCCTTTTTCACCAATGCATCAAGCAGAGTAAGATGCTTTCCTCTTTCAGTAATTGTAATTTCGCCTAATTTTTTTCTCAGGAAAGTTACTGATACTGATTCTTGAAACCTTTTTACATCGAAATTTCAGCTCTACATCGTGTACATGGGGGAGAAGAAGCATGACGATCCGTTTGTGGTCACGGCATCGCACCATGACACACTTACTTCTGTTCTTGGGAGGTACAAGGAGTAGTTCAAGTCCTAACTTCTAGATTACCGAGCTTTTGAGACAAAAAAAAATCTTACCGAGCGATAGAACAGGCGGCTCACGTTTAATTATGTGCTTTTGTCAATGCAACGCAACAGTAAGGATGGAGCCATGAAGTCCATGGTTTACAGTTACAAGCATGGGTTCTCTGGATTTGCAGCGATGCTCACCGAATCCCAAGCTAAGGAACTTGCAAGTAAGTAATCATCACAGTATCAAACCTACAATGGCATGAGCATGGTGCTACGATTTGCATGCATGAGCATGGTGCTACGATAACTAATGAATACCTGGCGCAGAATTACCTGAAGTCATCAGCGTGAAGCCTAACACTTACCATCAAGCGCACACAACTCGAAGCTGGGATTTTCTTGGCATGAACTACTACGAACAATCGGGTCTTGTAAAGAAAGCAAACTATGGTGAAGATGTCATCGTCGGTGTCATCGATTCAGGTTTAAAACTAGAGGACATCGTACTATTCTGACCGAAGTCACTTGCATCAACATATATAAAATTCCAGTAGTTTTAAGCTTCGATGAAACGTGACAGGTATATGGCCTGAATCTCGAAGCTTTGACGACAACGGCTACTGCCCTGTGCCGTCACGCTGGAAGGGCAAGTGCCAGACCGGTGCGGCGTTCAACGCCACGGGTTGCAACAGAAAGATCATCGGCGTGCGGTGGTACTCCAGCGACATGCCAGACGAGATGCTGAAGGGCGAGTATTTGTCAGCGAGGGACCTCAGTGGCCACGGCACGCACACCGCCTCAACTATCGTCGGTGGACAGGTTTGGAACGCAAGCCATAAACAGGGAGGCCTGGCCGCTGGCGTTGCACACGGCGGGGCGCCGCGGGCACGGGTTGCAGTCTATAAGGCGTGCTGGGGCCCCGGCACCAACTGTGGCCACGCCGCGATCCTCGCGGCCATCGACGACGCCATAAACGACGGTGTGGACGTCCTGTCGATGTCAATAGGTCCGGGCGAGTTCTCGGGAACGATCCACGCTGTGACAAGAGGGATCCCCGTTGTGTTCTCCGGTGGGAACGATGGCCCCACACCGCAGACGGTGGGGAACACCTTGCCATGGGTCATCACGGTGGCCGCCACCACAATCGATCGGACATTCCCCACCATGATAACCCTCGGGAACAAAGAGAAGCTAGTGGTACGCATATCCAAAGTTTCATCCTATTGTCAACTCTATTGACAACAAGTTGAAGTGAAAATTTTTAATCGATTTTGCGTACAGGGGCAATCGCTTTACTACAAAGCAACAACGAAGAGCAGAAAATTTCAGCTGCTCGTTGACGGAGGATTCGGGTAATTAAACGAGTGGTCACTTTAGTCAATAGTAAAAATATTCTATCAATTGCTTTGCTGAACGATCTAACCATCAGTTTCAAACGTGCAGCTGCGACACGGAGACGCTGGCATTGATCAACGTCACCGGCAAGATTGTGCTGTGCTCGGCGCCGTTGCAGGCGAAGTTCAGTCCGCCTCGGCGGGTGTTACCTGGCATCATTGGCGATGTCGCTGACGCAGGCGCCGCGGGTCTCATCTTCGCTCAGTACACCGTCAACGTTCTTGAAAGTCTGGACGCCTGCAATGGCAGCATGCCCTGTGTACTCGTCGACTACGAGATCGCAAGCAGAATCCGCTCTTACGTGGCCACCACAAGGTGAGATTGAGCTTGTTTATATATACCATACCATTAGCATTGACTGTCCAATTCCGAAAACCACAAATTTCATTTCCATCGTATTAACAGAAAAGCACATGATTAGTCATGTACTCAAAGAAGCTAGAGTTCTGTGTATATAATCCTTAGATGTTTCTTCTCTGATTTTCCAGGACGCCGGTGGTGGAGGTGTCTCCGGCCATGACCGTGGTCGGAAGTGGGGTGCTCTCACCCAGGGTGGCTGCATTCTCGTCGAGAGGACCGAGCACCTTGTTTCCCGGTATACTGAAGGTAGCATGATGATCTTGACATGCATTATTAAACAAGTGATACATTTACAACAATGAGAACTACATGGTCTTATATTACTAGTATTTGGTTGTGGCGATATGTCAAAATTGACTTGTTTCTGTCTGCTAAACAGCCTGACATTGCTGCACCGGGAGTCAGCATCCTGGCAGCCTTGGGTGACTCATACGAGTTCGTGTCTGGGACATCCATGGCATGCCCGCACGTATCAGCGGTGGTGGCACTGCTTAAGATTGTTCATCCAGATTGGTCGCCTGCCATGATCAAGTCCGCCATCGTCACCACAGGTAAGATCGAGTTTCTTTTGACCACCTCCATTTGTTTCTAAACATCATCACTTTCTGCTTAATTAGGTCTAACCGGTACGTATCTCTGCTGATTGCAGCATCGGTGACTGATCGTTTTGGCATGCCAATCCAAGCTGAGGGAGTGCCAAGGAAAGTGGCCGACCCGTTCGACTTCGGTGGTGGCCACATTGAACCAGATAGAGCCGTTGACCCTGGTCTGGTCTATGATATAGATCCAAGAGAGTACACTAAGTTCCATAACTGTACTATCAACCCTAAGGATGATTGTGAGTCATACATGAGGCAACTTTACCAGCTCAACCTCCCATCCATTGTCGTACCAGACCTCAAGGACACTCTCACGGTTTGGCGGACCATCACCAATGTCGGAGCAGCAGAAGCAACTTACCACGCAGTGCTTGAGGCACCGGTCGGTATGACCATGTCTGTGGAACCTTCAGTGATCACATTCACCAGTGGCGGTAGTAGAAGTGTGACATTTAAGGTGACATTCACCACAAGACACAGAGTGCAAGGTGGCTACACGTTTGGGAGTTTGACATGGCAAGATGGTAGCGCACACACTGTGAGAATTCCGGTTGCAGTTCGCACCATAATCCAGGATTTTGTTGCAGATACTTCATAAATTTTTAGGGGGAGATAGTAAATATGTTCATGCAAAGTTGGTTTGTACTTTTCTGTTAGAGAAAATCAATATGACCCATGTCAGTCTGGTGCAATATTAGAATTGTAAGACTGAAGTTCAAATTGGTTGTTGTATTTCTTTGTCCATGGTTATATAAGTGTGGTGTCCTGTTTGAACAGTTAGTCCTGAATCATGGATGAAATTTTCTAAAGCTTTTATAGACACACACATAATTCGGAAGCCTTTCAAACCGGTATCGCCTCTTGTGAGCCGCTCCTGCGACTCACGATGTGAACCGCTGTGCCTCTTCCCCAACCCTCCCAAACCCTACCCTGCCCTCACCAGCGCCACCGCAGGCAGCAGGAGGGCTTTCTCTTTGGTCACATGGCTTGCCCTTGGAACCCAGAGGTTGCCTCCCTTGGCGGCGAACACTGGATCTGGCCGGTGGTGTGGGTGCGGCGGGCACGGTCAGCAGCGCTTCCTATTACCAGCCAATGGCAGGGTTGTAGTGGTAATGGAAAGCGGCGAGAGTCTCCAGTTAGCTAGGTGTGTGGGGGTTGCCGAGCGGAGGGCTAGCAAGCATTGAGGACAGACTGACTGGAGCGTTGGCACGTATGACAGTGGCAGAGGCTGGTGCGCAGCGTGTCAGAGGGCCACGGAGGGCGGCCGACGAATAAAGTGGGGGCCGTGTGGGGGTTGTCCAAGAGACCGGTCACAACGGGCGGTGAAGCAGGTGCTCGCCAGTGAGCAGCCGTTAGAACTGGGACCCCGAGCTCAGATCTGGCCACACAACATCACCATCGCAGGTAGTGTTGGAGAGTTGTCGCCTATTACCAACACATTCTTATATCCTTGGAGCTCCTCTCCTTCTATGGTTGGCTCAGATCTGGTCATAGGAAGCTCCATGGTGAGACGATGGAGGCGGCGGTGTAGGAGGGAGGTCAAGATTGTCGACGTGTAGCAGTGAGTAGTGGTGGTTACATCACTCCTTGGTGAGGTGATGGTATGGGAGGAAGGCCATTCGGGTCGCCGTTGTGCAGTAGTGGGTCATAGTCATGGTCATGGTTGTGGTCATGTAGGCGTGCATCAATGGGTTGTCGTGGTTGTGCCGGCAGCAGGACTGAAGTTGAGAGGAGGCCAGTTGGCAGAGGGGGGGCGGTATGATAGCGATCGCGTGCTGTCAAGGTTGGTTGTCGATGAGGTCATGGCAACAGGGGGTGCATGTAGATTCTAGGCGTAAGCCAGCCTGGTATTCTTAGGTTGGTAACAGCAACACCTTTGAGCGCCGTAACCCTCTTGAGGGCGTTTGTCAAGGTGCCTCCCTTCCATTTTTTAGTGAGATTCTCTAGGTGAAAACCATGTTCAGATCTCCTTGGATGGGCGATTATGGTATTTTTAGCATTGTAACCTCCTTGGAGGCTTCGTTTTGGAGGTTCTTTTGGTTGTGGCTGCCTTCCTCAGGGTGCATGGTGGTGGTGTTGGCACGCGGTGTGGTGTTTTATGTTATCTTAAGTATAGCCTTTCAGGGCTATAGTCATATAAAACTTTACTTCTTATAAAGTCTTAATATAAAGATGCACCACTCTTTTGTGTATTTCTGAAAAAAAACACCCATAATTCATGTGTTACATACCACAACCATAATTTGTTTAGGGTGATTTTCATATAAATAAGCATCAATATAAGAAAGGAGGAACACAAGACATATTTCAGTTTATCCTAAAGATGAGTATCAAATTCAACTCTCGGGCATGAAAGTAAAGGCTCCACTAGATCAGCTACGCCAGGTCCAATTTTGTGCACAGTGGTTCATCCATATGCGCACGAAATAGATTTCGATTATACAATAATACAACGCCTCATCAAATTTGTTGTTTTTTAGCAGCACATCTGCTAAAGGTTTTTCTTTTGGGACTGTCTATGGGTAATGGGTAATCCAGTTGAAAATTTTTGTTATTTAGCAGAATTTGTTGCCGCATGATCAGCCACACATCGAATTCTTGAAGTTGCCTCCCGCACGCTACGTGCACTTCATGTCTTCACGAGCACTGCACGCACTTCTGTCTGGGCCTTATTAGGCCGGATCTATCCCAAGCCCGTTTTATGCTATGGCGTTAGAAAAGAACCAGCAAACAAACCTCACCTCCCCTACCCTCAGTTTTATAACACAACTAGCCCATTTGACTGCAATCCTTCTTGTAATTTCATATTTAGTCTTAACGAAGCAATCAACAATTTACATTCATTAAGTAAAAACCTTGCCTCCTCTATGCACTTAAGAACAGATTTTCTTGTGACTTTTGTACTTTCATGCCCACAGCTTTTCTCAGTAGCAGCAGCAGAAAATTCTCTCATTGTCCTCTTTGACTCTAGCAGGAGCCACTCAGAATACTACATTAGCGCCACAAAAGAAAACTACATTGGCCCTTGACCACAAAAGTACTACCTGGATAATATGTAGCAAAATTTAAAGAGCTGACAAAAACAAACACAAATAGGCAAGATGATAATCGTAGTCAAAGAATAGTAGTGTCCCACAGATGAAACACTGACAAAACTATAAAACTCTATGTAATCCCCAAAATATTCTTCTCATTTGTGAATAAAATAACAGAACTAGTCTGGAAATAACAAAACACGCAAATTCCCATTAATTTTAGTGGAAACAAAACAAAAATAACATAGATACTAGCACAACTGCTCATTACAATAAAAAATTTGGTAACAAAATTACAAACCCACCCTAGAGCTAACACAAATTACAAAAATTGACAGAAAAACAAACACAAATGTGACACAAAAACAAAAGGCAGAAAGAAAACAGACATACAAAAATTCAGAGAAATCTGAATAGTGCATGCATCATGCAACACAAGCATCAAATGAGATTAACACAAACAGACCACAAGATGTGAAACATGTCCAGCATTGCTTAGGAACATATCTGTGTGTCAACACAAGCATGTCCAACCAACGGTCTAGCATCAACGGTAAGGCAATTCAATGCATGACCTATATGTGTCACACGCCGATCCAGCACTGCCCGTACAACGACACCTAACAGGAGCGTGTTGTAGGAAAAACGGCGCGAACCGCTTCCTACGATACCGTGGTATCGGTACTAGTCCCAGGACATAGTGCTGATACCCATGGTGACAATTATGAATTATTGCAATCCTTAAATTAAATAGAGAACTTATTTACCTTAAATAAAGTTGCAGCTCAGGACAACCCGAGAATGCAACCGACGACACGGATGAACAGCACCAACAACAGCAACAACAGCGAAACCAATGGACTAACACCCCACACCATAGGCGATGGCGTGTTTGGTGCAAGCTTGAAAGAGGGGTAAGGTTGTTTTCCAAATCCTTTATTTGAAACCATTTTGAAATCACTAAGTGATTTTCTTCTTTTTAAGTTTGTGTCGAAAATAGACTTACGTCTTGATTCGACTTAAGAGATGCTTTTCAACAACTCAAATTTGTAATGCAGCGACTTCCCAGGTCGGTTCATTGATTCTCGGCTCACATAGCCATTTCACTTGATTAAGCGGCTCCCCGAGTCATTTTCAATTTCTCGAACTCCATGAGTCCCGCTGCCCCGCAGCTCAACAATCTGCTTTCACTCGGGAAGCCTAGTCTATGATGTCATCAGACATCCCGGATCACACAGATCCGTTTCTGACCACCCAGGCCATCCATCTGCCACAAAGGCTGATTCTGGTAACGATTCCCAATCCACAACAACTTTTCACAAAGCACAGGCAAACAAAACTACACAACGGGAAACACCTCACATTCATCTATGATCGTGGGCATGGCTGTTCAAACAATTAGTTAACCTCTGCAGAGGGGTACACTACCCACAAGACGAGAACTTATTTTGAACACCCATCGGTATCGGAGGCTCACAACCAAGCCTTTCCAAAGCCAACCCAAGGTTACCTTATGCCACATAGAAGGATCAGATGCTTTCACAAATGAGTCATTTTCATTTCAGAAATCAAACCCCAACACCTTGACCGATAATATGGCAAGCTTCTCTTCCTTGCCTTACCAAGAACCCGAAGATGTATCAACCCCCGCATCCCGGCGTTCCACAACTATTGGCATGCAAGGTTTTCCTGAACAGGCTAATTACTTAGCCAAGGTGTCCCATTCCACCATGTGGTTGTACTTGTTATGCTTGATGAATTTCCCATAGAAATTGGTCCTTATATGTGAATACAGGACAGCGCCACACAGGCACAACCCTCGCATCGCGAGTTTTCACAATTACTTTTATTTTCAAACATGCCGACACCACATATCGGGTTTTCAAGGCTTCTTAAACCCATTTCCCAAATTTTCAACAAACAACGGTATATGTGGAGTAACTAGTAACCAGGCTTAGAGAGCACAGATACCGAACACCACAAGGGTGGAGTGACAAGGAAACAGGGTATAACGGCCTACAGGAAGTAGTGTGACTATTGGGTAGGTCTGTTGGTTTGGTAAACAAACCAAGGCTAAGCAAGTTAAATGTGCTCCTAAATAATGCAAGTTTCAAATAAAATAATAATGACTTTTCAATTATAGGAGCAACATGGTCAAGGGTAACTTGCCTTGCTCAAGGTCTTCCCGAAGCTTCTTGAAATCCGCGCTCGAACTAAAATCCAGCAACCGCAACTATACGCAAACAATTAAAACCTACACAAAGACCCAAAAGAAAAATCTATTCAGGACTACTAATAATGCTATTAGACAGATCTCAATTTTACGGAATTACTGGAAGTGGAACAGGGTCAATCGGAGCTACGGATCAAAAGATATGAATTTTGGAAGTTTAATTGAATTTTTGGAGCAAGGAAAAAGGGTTTATGGAATTTCTGGAAAAAGAATATTCTCAAGAATATTCCTTTCGAATGCGGGGTCCATGGGTCAGTCCGAAGGAGGCCACGAGTGCACCATGGACTGAGTCCACAGACGGCTGGTTCGGTGCGAGGGACTGGAATTGGGCTGAGGAGAAGAGGAGTGACCCAACGAGGAGCGCGGGCGGGCGAATTTTTTTTATTTTTAGATTTATTTTTTAAAATATTTACAGAAATATTATAGCGGCAAAAAAAATTACAGAAATAGACCCTGTCGCCCTTGTAGAGGGCGGCAAGCTGACGTGGCACACGGCGCCCACACGGCGCCGGGTGCGCATTTTACGTTTAGGTCCTTACCGCCCTTTGTAAGGGCTGCAAGGGTGGCTATTTTGCGTTTTGCCCCTTGTCGCCCTTGCAGAGGGCGGCAAGGTCCTAACCTCCCACTGCCAGCTGCCCCTTACAAATGACGAATTTTTTTTGTTTTTAGATTTTTCTTTTTTAATATTTAAAGAAATATTATAGCGCCGGAAAAAATTACAAAAATAGATCCTGCCGCCCTTTGAAAGGGCGGTAAGCTGACGTGGCACACGGCGCCGTGTGCGTCTTGACGGTGCGCACGGGCCGCGGTGTGGCAAAATTGCTCCGAGGTCCCTTGCCGCCCTCTGCAAGGGCGGCAACATCCCTGCCCCCTGCCCCTGCGCTTTCCCGAGTTTACACGCGTTTTTCAAAAATTCCAAAAGAGAACTACTCCGAAAATTTTCATAAACTTAATGACTACACTATCATTTTCGAAAGTTTCGAAAAATATTTTCGGACAACTCCAAAAATATACAGAATCTTATTTTGCTTCCCGAATTCCGAAAATCTTTCGGATAGCTCCGAAAATTTGCAGAAACCTAAATTTGTAGTGTATCTATACCATATTAAAAAGAAAGGAACTGTGGTGTCCGTTCTCACTGAAGCCGCTCCAAATAAAAACGCCTCCCTCTCTCTCGCTCTCTCTTCTCTTCTCTCGCCTCAGCGCCTCACCGAAGCCGCCCGCGCGAGCCGTATGACCGTCTCTCTCTCCTCATCGTAGCGCCGCCGCTCCTCCCGCGCGCCGGCCATCCCCCGCGCGCCGCTGCCGCGCCGGCCATCCCGCGCCGCAGCTGCCGCGCCGGCCATCCCGCGCCGCTGCTGCCGCGCCTGCCCTCCCGCGCCAGTCCTCCCCCGCCGTCGACTCCTCCGAAAATTTCCAGAACGCACAACTTGGTTCTTTAATTTTTCGGAAGTTCCGAAAATGATTTTCGGACAACTCCGAAAATTTCCAGAACGCACAACTTGGTTCTGTAATTTTTCGGAAGTTTCGAAAATGATTTTCGGACAACTCCGAAAATTTCCAGAACGCACAACTTGGTTTTACTAATCCCATCCAAACGGGGCCTTAAAGTTGCCCTAATTTTTTTCCCATTGCAACGCATGGGCATCCAACTAGTATGTTTAAAAATTCCGAAAATACTTTTGGGACAACTCCGAAAATTCATCACTCCTCATATGTCAATACATCATCCTTTGGGCGGTTTCATTCCACCATGGTGTGACCGTCCGTTGTGCCATTGTGGTGATGACTGTATATTTTAGTCGTCTCTCAACTCAGATACTCGGGGGAGGCGATTCTTCCAATGTGGCAACATGGATCGGGTATGACTTATGTGCTCCAATTTCTAGTACCAATTCTGAATACGCAGAACGCTAACTTGATCGTACATAATGATAACATGTTACATAGGCATATCGTTGGGTCTGCAAATTCGTTGAGTGGATAGATATGGAGATCCCACGAACCGATGGAACACGTTCCTACCCACTTAGCGAAACAAGGCCGGCCTAAACCCTAACACCATACAACTACCAACTCGTGCATACTACTGAGTGCAACGAGGCCACTTTCCCTTCCTCTGTGCATCGGGGTTCTCCTCCATTGCTGCCTTCGCTCGCCGCGCACGCTCAAGCTTCCGCTCCCGCTCCTCCCTGTACGCAGCAACACGCCTCCTTTCCGCCTCAGCCTTGTGCTCTTTTTCTGCGGCCTCCTCCTTGCGTCTCTGCTCTATCTTCTCCTTGCGCTCTGCATCCCATTGCCGCATGTACTCCAAACGCTCCTTGTTTTGCGGCTTGATCTCGGTGTCGATCCACTGCTCAAAATCACATAGCGGTGGAGGGGTCTACAACAAATGCAATGTTTACTAACCAAATAAGTTGTTGAAGACTACTTCATACACCAAATAATCATTACAAAACATCAGTTCCTCACCATTAAGTTAATGCGGCGTATCTCAGGTGTTGGCTCAAACTCAAAATTGGCACACATCCAGTATCTCTGCATGTACGTCTCCTCTTCATCGGACTTGGCTACCTTGCAAGGATCACCGCACCAGCACATGGGCACTGGAACACCGCTAGGCAAAGGCAATGGGTTGAAGGCATTTCCAGTCTTCGGGCGACTACAAGTGAACAATAAATGAAACACCCTAACCCGTTAATCTAGGATTCCTCATTTCATGCACAACGAATAACACATAATATCACAAAAATGATTTATGTTACCTTGAGTTGGTAGCTTTTCCACGCCTTGGCATCCTACAGTTTAAAAATACAACTATAAAATATTGTAAACACCCTTAACACTTCTCATTGTACGGTCAAATATAGTACTACTACAAACCAAACATGTGCACAACAAATCTAGTCTAAAATTATTCACACTTCTAAGTGCTACAGATCTACTCACAAATTTCAACATAACTACTAACAGTGCTACAGATCTACTCGCAAATAAACTAGGGTCCGTACCTAAGTGCTACAAATCTACTCACAAATTTCAAATACATGGTAATTACACTAGTATGCGACACAAAATATAACCATACGTCGGAATATTGTACTAACCTGCGCTCGAATAAGCACAGCAACAATGCTTCGCAGCTCTTCTCCTTCTTACTCACCTCTCTTTTTTTTCCTTCAGTTGGACCGGTTGAAATGAGCACCCTGCCACTCTATATATGGGTGGAGTAAGGCCTTCCGCCCTTATAGAGGGCGGAATTCTCGCCGAAAGTAAGATTGGACATATGCTGATGTGACATGTAAGGGCATGAGAAGCCATTCCGCAGTCGTATCGCACGCGAATAAAGAAAGCTGCATCGGCTCGACCGAAAGTACTCGTCCATGTGGCGAAAGGGACTCCTGTTTTTGGAAAAGTAACAGCGAAGTGTAGGAATGCGAGTCCCGAATATAAACAACAACATATTCAGTCTACAACCATATAGTACAAGAATGTAAAGAAAAATAAAGAGATGTCTGCTCTACTGGCCCTGACTCGCGCCGCGACCCCGCTTGGTCCTCCGGGCCTGTGCTCGCACGTGGTCCTGGGAGTACGTGAAGCGATCCGGTGGGACAGCACGGGTAGCGCGAGGGTCTGGGAGTGGGGTGGAGGGCGACTGCTCCTGCGTGTGCACCGGCGGTGCGCCTCCAAGCTGTGAGGGACCGATAATGTCCGGGAAGTCGAAGTCACTAAGGTCGAAGTGCGTGGCGGAAGCCCACCCGTGCTCGGACGAAGTCCCGGTAGGACCCTGCCAAGACGTGCCGGGCGGCTGAGACGAAGTCCCGGCGTCCTGCCAGAACTGCGCAGACAGCGAGGCCGACGCAACAGACGTGCCGCCCGGCTGTGACGAAGTCCCGGCGTCCTGCCAAAACTGTGTAGACAGCGAGGCCGACGCACCTGCCTGTGACGATGACCCCGCAGCCTGCCAGGAGTGGGCGCCCGGCGTCGTCCCAAGCTGAGCGAAGCCTACACATCGACGACGCGACACTTGTAAGCTTACACCTAAATTGAGTATCAATTGATTGCTGATGTACAAATAGACCTTGAATATACGTACCTCCGAAGGGAGGGGGTGTCGGCCTAGGAACGTGCGCAGCTGGACGAGGAGCAGTCGGTCGGGGACGCACCTGTGGTGCTGCGTCTGCCTGAGCAACGTCGGCAGCACGACAGGTCAGCGCACGGAGAACCGAGCGCATCGAGTCCCGTATCCGCGTGTACGTCGACAGGTGCTCGTCTGCCCCCACCTCAATCCCCGCGCCTAACCGTTGGATCGCCGTTGTAGCATCAACGACGACCCTGTTGCACTCAACGGCCTGCACGGTTAATTAGAACGTAAATATTCGTAGCCTTTGTCCAACAGAAAGGATGATGAGACGATGGTGCGATGCAAGGTACTCACCGCACGAGCGAAGTCCTGGTCGCGGTGCCTGGCGTAGAGGTCTCTGGCGCTCGCGGCGTGGGCCTGTTGCTCCGTCGGAGCGAAGGTGACTCTAGTACGGGTGCGTGGCTGGTACCAACGTAGGTACGCCTGATACCCCTCCTCCGTGTGTGGCTCTCCCGCGTGGTCCACGACCTCCTCGGTAGCAAGCAACCAGTCGTCGAGAAAAGGCCCCAACTTGGCAGGCCAGTGACCAGCTGAGTGCTGACCCTTGCGCGAGTACCTACAAATTAATGTATTGTATTAGGGCGAACGACAAACAAAGCAAATTATTATGGACAGCCCGATGTTAATGCAACATATTAAATCGTAGTAAAACGGCTTACCGGTGAACGGCAGCCGTGACGCCCGCCGGAAACGGTACTGGAAAGGACTGACGGAAGCCGAACTGCCGCATCACGCGGTAAGGTGCGTGTGGCTCGACACAGATGTCGAACACCATCGGAACCGTAGTCATCCAGTACGCCTGGTCCCTCGTGCAGAGTGTGGACAGGCCTAGCGGCGCCCGACTGTGGGTAAGCATGGCACTGTAGGGCTCCCACACTACGTCCGTCGGCAGAAGGCGGTCGAACTCCATCACAAACTCCGCGTACGACCGCCTAACCTGCACATGAGCCCATCGGCGCTGCAATACAATAAGGTCAGTGTGACGTAGGATGAAGTTAACAATAGTAGGACAATATTACCAAGTACTAGCGACGTACCTGACGCCGGCACCACAGAGTACCCATCGTTGGGTAGTCGACCGCCGGTCTGTTCTCGTACAGCGACGCGTCGTAAGGGTGGTGCTCCACAAGGGGGCGGCCGATCGCAAACCTCTCAGCCGCCCAAAGAGAAATGAAGAGAGGGCACCCACCGAAGATCGCGCCAGGGTCCGTCCTGGTACAAGCCTCGCAGAGGCCACGGTACTGAGCCGCCAGCAACGCGGAGCCCCAACTCCACTGAGGCACCTCACCGACCGCGGCGTCGGCGATGCTCCTGGCGTAGTGCACGAGACCCCGGTCGACCGAGTGTCCGTGACTACCACAGAACATCACCCACCCAAAAAGCCACAACAAGTACGCCTCCAAACAACGGCTGAAGGAGTACTCGTCGGCCTCCTCCGGTAGCTGGTCAACCTGCAAGCGTTGGATGAAATGTTAAGCACTTTACAAGTTACGTACATAGTACACGTCAGTTTAGGTAGAAAGAACTTACAGTGAACTGAAGCAGCCACCTCTTCGTAGGCCCGGTGTTGCGGTGCTGCTGCAACGGCTCGAGCAGTAGACCTGGTAGGCGCTGCACGGGTGCGAAACGTGCCGTCAGCTCGTCCTTCCAGTCCACACCCATGTCAACTGGCCCGACAGCGTCTCCCACGAGCGGTAGCCCCAACAAGTACGAGACATCCTGCAGGGTAGGGGCTACCTCACCGCACGGCAGGTGAAAAGTGTGCGTCTCCGGCCTTCACCGGTCGACCAACGCTGCTAGGAGGGACCTGTCCGGATCCCAACGTCTCGTCACGTCAGCATCGCCGGTGGCGGCCTCAACTAGCCGAGCCAACGGTAAGAGACCGGCCTCACGCAACCTGCGAAAGCGAAATAATACCAGACGTTAAAATGAACACATTGCTAAGCCCCCTCCACCGTAGTAAGGTAAGACCGGTGTCGTGAACACAGTAAAACCATACCTCTCGACGAAGGAGTCGTGAACCAAAAGTCGCTCGCGTGACGACCGTGGACGGAACGTCCCAAGCTGAGCCCCCTCCACCGCAGTAAGGTACGACCGGTGGCGCTGATCTATCGCCGGATCCAACAACTCAGGATGTGCCATCTCTGCAAATAACGTGTTACATGTTAGGGTAAATAAGAAGGTAATAATATAATTGTAAAAACAAGTTATCTGAAACGGAAGAATACTTATAGAGACATGCAAGAGTGCAGATTATTGAGAACATAACTTTCGTTACACAAAGGCACGTAACGAGAATGAAATAACATAAAACAAAATTACAAGCCGTAAAACATAAAGACATTACATGCGGAAGTCTAACAAGTGGTTCGCAACACAACACAATGCGAACATATCGATAAGTTCGAACGAAATTACAAGCAAAGCCTTTTGCCAACATACAACACACGAACTACACCACGTAACCGGACGTTCCACGAGAACGTCTAGGACGGGGTCGCCTTGAAGTAGTGCCTTCACCCGTAGGGCGAGCTCCATCTGCTGCTGATCCTGATAGACCTGCCTCTGCCGCACTTGGTTTTTCCTTGTCTTTAGGACAATACTTGTAGGTGTGGCCACGTTCATCGCATTTGCTGCACCGCTTCACCCTGCCTGCCTCCGACTCGTCCATATCGTTGCGGATGCGCCGAGTCTTCCTCCGTCCCGCCTTGTCTCGGAGTTTCGTTGGGTCAGGAATATAGATTATCGGATCGTTAATCTTTGTGAACTCCCCAGCTACACCGAAGCCAAAAATCTCGCCACTCCATGTGTGATATATTGCTTGCTTGGAGAAGTATTGTGACACATATACTGCATCTTGGATGCCACACTCAGATGCCGCGGAAATGACATGGGTGCATGGCCTGTGGAGCAGCGTCGGCTTTCTACAGGAGCAATGACATGTGCCGTCGTCTTTGAGAACGCACTCCTGCTTTACTCTCTTGCGGTAGATACCCCTGCCTGCCTTATCTTGGCAGAGTACCTCAAACCTGTGTTGTTGGGTACCTTGCACTAGAGCTCGATGTTTCATGGCCTTTGCACGCCACTCCGCTAGTTTTTTCTCCATGAAAGTTCCAAATAAAATGTTGTTGTTCGGCATAGAGGGAAAAACTGCTTGGAACCGCTCCCTGAAATACTTGCATGTCCCATGTAAAATGAACTCCACTATACCAACTAGTGGGAGTCCACGGACACCGCGCATCACCCAGTTGTAAACTTCCGCCAAATTTGTTGTCATTATACCATATCTAGCACCACCTGTGTCATAAGTCTTTGCCCATTTCTCTTTTGGCTCATTCTCAATCCACTGAGAAAATTTTCGAATTTGCTCCCCAGTTCTTCAAACCAATGTTACACTATCTGTTGGGAGAGCTCCGAGTGCTTGAGGAGGGTCAGGTACAGCGGCCGCTGGTCTTGTTGCACGCTGGTCACTACATTTGCCTGTCAACTCATCTAATCTCTTCCAAAGCTCATTGAATTTTTTCTCCTGGTTCTAATTGCATAGCCTCTTGAACATGTTCATCAACTCCTTGTTCTTAAATTGCTTGAAGAAATTAGCTCCCATATGACGCATGCACCACCTGCTTTGTACATCTTCCCACTGGCCAGGGTATCCTCTTTCCATACTCCCAAACTTTAACTCTTCTATCGCTCGAAGCATACCGGCGTGCCTGTCATGTATTAGACACACATTGGGCCTCATACCAACAACTTCTGTCTTAACCAGATGGAGGAACCAGTACCAGCTGTCGGTGTTCTCGCTCTCGACAAAAGCAAATGCCAACGGTAATACCTGATTGTTCCCATCTACCCCAATTGCTGTTAGTATCTGGCCCCGATACTTCCCGGTCAAAAATGTCCCATCAATACAAAGAACTGGACGACAGTGCACGAATGCCATCTTGCATGCATGTAGAGCTAAGAACGCTCTTTGCAGCACAGTCTTGCCAGGATGTTCAATTGAGGGGAATGTCTTGAGTGCACAAGAGGTCCCAGGGTTTCTTTGCTGGATAACAGATAGCAGACGTGGCAAATTGTCATATGAGGCTTCATAAGTTTCAAATCTCATCTCTATTATTTTCTGTTTGGCCCTCCACGCCTTGGCATAGCTAATTGTATACTTGAATGTCTGTTCGATATGTCGGATTATTGACTTCGGTTCATATGCCAGATTGTCCACGACATGCGCATACATCTCAAATGCAACAAATGCACATGTAATGTTCCTGTGGTATTTCTGAACACCAGGTAGATAACAAGTATGTTTCGTAACGACCGACGCTGTCCAGTAGTCCTTCCATTTCCCCTTATAGGCGTGCACTCTCCATGGACACCCATCTTTTTCATTAACACACCTAACTTCATATTGTGTCCGGTTAGACTTGGCAACCCAAAACTCCCTATGAAGTGACACTGCATAATGCTTCACCGCCTCCTTCATGTCTTCTCCATTACCATACCTCGCTACCTCGATAATCTCGTTTTCCTTGTACTCCCATCTCACATTTTCCCCTTCAGAGATGACCAAACCAGAAAAATCATCACTAGCCCATTCAGCTGGATTAATATTGTTCTCGTCATCATCTGACGAATCATCTTCCTCCACACGCTCGTTGTCACGATCCTCTTTTTCCATTTCGTCCACAATGGCACCCACAGTCTCCCCCTCGTCAGCCACTCCACCAGGTTGCATGCCTACTGGAGCTACTACTGGAGCTACTCCATCTTCCTCTGGTGCATTGACCTGATCCACTTCAATCTCATTCACTTCTGCACTTGGCCCCTCGCCATCATCCATGTTCATCTGTACACTTGGATCCTTCGGATGAATATACGGAACCATAGCTAGAGGCCACCCACGTTGCAATGCATTCTCCACATACCATCTCCACATCCCAGAGTTTTGAACCGGCATTAGTTCCCAATAAAAACCCTCTGTTGCCCGACTTACTACAACATAGATTGTAATGTCACTAGTCTGTGGATCAACTTCCAAGCCCCGCATCAACCATTTTTTTATAGGAGGTACACTCCTCTCAGCTGGCCTATCAATTCCCCTTGCTGTTACAATAAATTCTGACAGATCTACCCCAGTTGGCCCATAACGGACGTTTCCTTGACCATGGTATAGTTGAAATATAAGTTTACTGGACATATCTGTAAAGTTAATTACTAGGCCATTATTTTACATAATAAACGACTACAGTGTAATATCTTCTTTGCAACGTACCTAAATTTTTATATATTCTATTGCAATGTTACTCAACAACATTTAAAACTACAAACCTAATAACTACAAATACTACAGATCTACTAAGTTACCTACATCTAACAATATATATTTATATAGTACCACAGGTAAAACCCTATTTCATACAATGCATTTATCCAACCAAAGTTCTACAAAAATACAAGTGATATCCTAGTTAACATCATATATTTAGTCACGTATATAATCTACGAATATTACCTGAAATCGAAGATTGAAACCGGCAGGGCTTCGCCTCTTATTTTCTTCTCCTCCCCTTCTCCTTTTTTTTTTAATGTGGAGAGGTGAGGGAGAGAATGGCTTGGTTTCAGGAGGCCGGCTGGGATTTATAGGTGGCTAGGCCTGCCGCCCTTGCAGAGGGCGGCAAGGGGCCGCCTGCAAAATGGCCTTGCCGCCCTCTGCCAGGGCGGCAAGGGGGCAAAGCGCAAAATGGCCAGCTCCTCCTTGACGGCCGTCCCGCGCCGTCCTACGCGCGTGTGCCACGTTGGCTTGCCGCCCTTGCGAAGGGCGGCAGGGTCTATTTTTGCAAATTTTTTCGGCGCTATAATATTTCTGTAAATATTAAAAAAAAAATTCTAAAAATACAAAAAATTCCAGGCGGGCGAGGCCGACGCGCGAGAGTGGCCCAAGGCCGACGGGCGTATGCGGGCTGAGGCGGATGGGCTGGCGGACGAGACACGGCCCACGCGAGGTAGGCCGAGTGACGATGCGGGCCGGGCGCGACGACACGGCTCGAAGGCCGAGCGCGTGAGGCGAAAGGGAGCCGTTGACTGGTCTCCCGTGGGACCCACCCTACCGAGCTGGCGCCGACGTGGCTGCCACATAGGACGACGAGAGGAGGAAGAAGAGCAGCACCGGATCCGACGGCGGGTGGCGGCGATGATGTTCTCTGGGGTGGTGCACAGCGGCGCGTCCAAGGAGAAAGGCACTGGGGCAACAAGGGAGAAAAGGGGAGTTGGACCAATGGCTCGGATTTGCCGAGAGATGACCGGACACGGTGGATTGCGGCGGGGCTTGTCGCCAGTGGCGAAAGGGGGAAAAGGTCACCGGAGCTCAAGGGACCGATTCGCCAGAGCTAGGGCTACTTCAAGGAGTCACGAACTCGTTCAAAGCTTCATGAGGGCACGGTGCGGCTCCGAGAAGACCCACGGCGTCGTCGGGTGGTGGTGGAATGACGGAATGGTGTCGGCGAGGGAGAGGGTTCCGGCGGCCAGAGCGGCGGTTCGGGGAGGGGGTTATACGGGGCTCAACGAGGGCGACAGCGAGAGAAATTAGGCGAGGAGCTCACTGTCGAGCGAGACGACACCGGCCGTGAAGCTTCGGTGGTGAGAGGGCGACCACAACGCCGAGGCGGCACGACTCCAAGACAAGCGTGGCCAGGGAAGAAAGAGGGGTTGCCGCGGCCTTCGCGATCACATCAACTCCTCCGACGCGGCGTGTGGTGGACGGGGACGGCGAGCAAGCTTGAGTGCTAGCTTTAATGGCGGCGAAGAGAGAAGGGGTAAGGGATTGGAGAAGGGTGTGATTTATAGGGGATGGAATGGGGCTTGGAGGAGAAGGAAACCACGGGGAGTGGATGCCGAGCTGGAGCGGTCGCGCGACCGGTCAAGTGGCTAGGTCATGAGCTGGCAGGGCGGCATCAACGTTCTCTGCCTCCTGACGCAAGGTGACAAGGGCGGGAGAGAGAGAGCGGTCAAGCCCGGGAGGGAAAAATAAAAAGTAGGAGGTGGAAGGGAGCTCGGTCTCCATCCACTTCGGGGAGGCGTGGCTGGCGAGGCGCGCGACTCCGCGAAATTTCGAACGGCGCCGGCGGCTGTTTAGGCAAGAGAGAGAGAACAAGGAAGATGACCGTGAGAGGGAGAGAAAGAGAGCGCCGGCTCTCTCCCTCGGCGAGCACATGCGACGCACATGCCATAGCATAGGCCGGCGAGGAAAGTGGGCCAAGCGCGGGCATGGCCCAGGAGGAAGGGAGGGAGTGGGAAGAACGGACCGACCGAGAGAAAACGGCCCAAGAAAGGGGAGGGACAGAAATTAGACTTTTTGCAGAAAATTGAGTTGGTGGGGAATTACGGTTTGGATTTGGATTCGGATTTGAATTCAAGTTGGAGTTTTGAACTCAGAGGTTCAAGGAGGAGTCAAGAGAGGGATTCGAAGTGAGAATTCGATATTCTTGGGATTGGGGGAAATATTTGGCAAGGATTCAAAGGAGGGAAGGATTGAAATTCAAAATTTTCCACAGCACAACTTAGACTCTCGCATAAGGAATGAAATTTTCGCAAATAGGTTTTTATTAATTTAGTTTTTAACGTCTCGCGAAAAGCGAGCCGTTACAATATGCTCATCAAATTCCATGATTTTCTTCACATTGCTTATTTTTCCTATTTTTCCTGTAAAATCATAGCAAAGGATATCTTGAACTCTATAACAATTGACCATCTACATAAAGACCAAAAACTAAATGGTGATTGCATTATCCTTAAGAGTGAAGTAGGAGTATACATCACGTTCTCTTAGAATTGGGCAGTGGGCAGTGAACTTTCACAACTACGCAGAGGTATCAGGTAGTTTTCTAATGAATATAACACATATGTTAAACAGTTAAAAGTGACTTCTGTCTTGAATTCTGAAACTGTGTATATAATAACATCAATGATATAATTATATGGCTAACAAAACAAGTATGCTAAAAACTGTTATGCACCAAAACAAATAGCCCTAATACACGTTCTTTACTACATGCCAGTCATGCCTATAAGAAATGACTATTGTAACACCGTGAGTAGCCCTATTACAATACTATGGGCATGGTTCGTTCCTTCCCTGGATAAAAAAGAGCACTCAATTTCTGTTTAGTCTAAATCTGCATCTCAAGTTTCATTTTGTTCTCGAAAAATGACAAACAAAAAAAATTCACATAGACAGTTCGTACAATCATGGCTCTGCAGAGAGCTCACATGATATCAGCAAAAGATCCAGAATAATGATCTTGCAATTAACATCACAACAGCAAGTTTTTTTTTACAAAAATGATGTTGTAGATAACATCCTTTGCAAATAAAAATAGGCAGAAGATTAAATAAATATGATGAGCACCTTCCCTACCACGAACTAGAGCACTATCCCCCTCACAAAAATCCATTCTACTGCAAAAGGTTTTAAGAAAATGCAGAAATTGATCTATCTATCAGAAACTCCTTAAGCTCCATTCCCTGCAACAGATCAGTGAGAAATACATGGTCGTTTGATCTATGTAGCCCTCACAAGCTACCTGCTTCATTCCCCTAAGAAACAAAATTGGAAAAAAGAATACCAAAATCCTTCAACCAATCTAGCTATCAAAAAAGACCTAAACTTCATGCCCCTGCAACAAATCGGAGACAAATACAATTCATTGACCTATGTAGCTCTCACAAGCTGCCTGCTCCATACTTACTCGATCTGACCAATCAGCAACAAGCAAAACCACATAGCACAGATCAGGTAACTAAAGATGCAAAACGCTAGCTCACCGTGGGGTTTACTGTGGTTGCATCGCTGACAACCGTTTGGGATGCCATGGCCGACACACTAACAACCGCTGGAGAGGTATAGGCCATTTCACCCATCGCCAATAGGATACACCATGGATGCCTTGCTGACCTCCGCGGAAGACGTTGTAGCCATCTCGCCAACAAACTTGAGAAATGCCATGCCTACCTCTTGGACTACGACGCCGAACGCCATGACACCCTCGCAGAATCCTACATCGTCCGTAGGAGAAGACAGCATGAAGCTCGTAGCCTTGCTGGGCGAAAGAGTCGTTGGTGACCCGGCATTGCCCACTCCCATAACTAACATCGCTATCTGCGATGAAAAAGAGGATTACTGTCTAGCGCGAGAGACGGAGAAAACCAGAGAGAGAGTCGGCGCATCAAATAGGTTCCAGCCCTGTCCCGCGAACAAAACACGGTGCAAATCCTTGGTCGCGGTGATAAATCCTGAGCTCCACTTGATACACTCAGGGATCTGGTTGTCCCGATCTTTTGGTGAGTTGATAATAACTACGATTTAAGACAAACATTGACGATTCGACTACAACTGTACAAGACGTTGTTGTATTGCGCCTTAGCGATCGATACACCTCTCCGTGGGTTATTGATCTTGCCGGTGCAAATTAACTTTATTCTTGCAAGCAAATCAAAGAAACAAGTAAAAACAAAATAAAAGCAATCTGAATTACAAATAAGAATTAAAGCTCACGATAAGGTGGGATTCCAAAGACAAGTAATTATGTGGTCTAGCCGACACACGTAACTACAAGATAAAGTAGCAATGACTAAAACTTTAATCTAATAAAACCCAAGAAATCCTAAACGGGTACCTAGCTATTTAAGAAGGTAGGAGGATGACTAAGGAGTCTGTAAGATCGTGTTCCACCAGATTGGGACGCATCCCACATGGGCCCCAATTGGGTCGGGGTCCCAGATGAAGTTAAAAGTCCATAGGCCCATTATATGTGATGTAGCATCTTGTTTTTGTGATTGCGGCTAACAAGGATGCAATTTGGAGATGAGGCCAGATCCATTGGAAAGAGGACTCCAAGAGCTTTCCATCAAGTACTCATGGGTCAAAAACGGAGCTCGTATGCACATTTGGCAGCTATTTGAAGTCAATGCTGTTGTAGCTGGCCGAATTGGATTTCAGAACTTCTGTGGCTTGATCTTGATATGTTCCAGTTGACCTATGATGTGATCAAGGTTGTATCCATAATAGCTATGGTCACATCATCCTCCTCTTCTTCAGAAAAAACCGTTCTCGGTTTTACCATATGGTACTCTTCACGACAACATGTTTCTTCAAATCAAAACAAGACAAACTCAACATAACTTAGATTAGCAATAACATGTCTCTTTAGTTTGTAATTTTTATCCACATCTACATAAGGTTCTAAATCCAAATATATGTAAACTCTATGCACCAAATATATTTCTCTATCATTATATTTGCCAAAGATATAAAATATAGTACTAGATGGATATGGCAAATTAATAGCAAATAATTTCTCTTTCAAATTATTGAGCTCACAAAAATCATCAAACAGAACATAACCCAACGTATTTAAAGAAGATAGTAATTCACATTCCTCAACTTCGTTAGCATTGTGAACAACATGCTTTAAATCAGCACATAGAGAACTAAAACTAAAAATAGCATGTTCATTCACTAGTTGTGGCATTAATATAAGTGAAGCATTATCACACAACTCTTCTTTATCACAAGGAACAACAAACAAATCAACTTGTGACAAAGGAATCTCAGCAATTGGTTTCACTAATTGTTGCTCTAAATTAGCACGAAAAGTGAACAAATTTAATTCATTAACAACACACTCACCTTGATTAATTTTAGAACCCATTAGTTTACCTTTGATGCTCTTTTCAGATGATGGAGGTGCATCGAATTTGAGTGTGAACAATGGAAATGACGGCTCATTCATGTCTCTCTCCTTCTTTTCGACATTATGCACTTCTAGCAAATGGTTAGTAATAGAAGGCAAAAACATAGCGTGTTATTTTTTTATGTCCTTCTCTATTTGACTTTCAGCATTGCAAGCAAATTGTAACAAATGAGAAAGAGATCTATAACTTTGACAAGCAAGCATGTCCTGCATTTTTTTGTTAAGGCTAAAAACCTTAATTTTGTAGCTTCTTCGCATTCATTTAAACCACAACGTAATAAACAAGTATGCATATCATGATAGTATGAAATAACAGTTTCGGTATATTGTTTTCAACTTTGCAATTTGTTGAGCAGAATATCAGCATAATATATGGGAACATAAACATCTCTCAAATATCGTTTCTGATCTTTTCAAGACTGTGGTATTTTGTTATGCCTATAAAGATGTTTCCAATCATAAGAAACATTTTTCACTAACACACTAGAGGCACACATAACCATTTGTTTCTCAGACAAATCATGCTTTTTAAATTCTCTATCAACCGCTAGCTCTCATTTAATGTAAGCATGAGGATTATAATTTCCTTCAAAATAAGATAGTGCAGATTTGATCTTGGTTAAAACAACGTCACTTACCTCATATGTATCGTGTTGGTCACTCCTCATGTCTCAATAAAAATGTTGATGATGACCATAGTTACTCCAATTGTCATGCGTATCCGTGCCATAATTAGTAGAAAACAAGAAACATACACAAAAATATGCATGTTCCTGTTAACTACTAGGTAGTGGAGGCTCAAAAGATACACACTCAAGCTTTTAACCAAACTCTTATAAGTTCTTACTAATGCAAGCGGAATGGTGATATGCATTGACTCAACCAAGCACCCTAATGAAGGTTGGATGTATCGATGCTTTTGCAAACACTTGTTGTACGGCTATAATCAAATCTGTGGAGCTCTGGGTAGGCTTAAATATGTAGCAAAGGGATAGCAAATGCTCAAATCAGAGAATGCAAAGTTGAATAACTATTCAAAGTCAGTATCATGCTGGTCCTAGGCTAAAACGTACTAGAAATACAAGCCTAGACACAAACGATACCACAAGATAGCACTAGCAACAACTCACGCACAACTTTGATATACAAAGCAAACTCAAAAATAACAGCTGATTTTTTCTTTTTTCTCTTTTTTTCGTTCTTCTTTTTGTCTTTCTTTCTTTTTTTGTGTGGCTTATGTTTTCTTTTTTTAGCACCTTTCTGCCTTTTTTTATTCTTTTGAGTTTTTCAGCAAAAATGACTCAAGGACTTGAATGCAAGATTACAGAGACTCAAATATAAATATAAAAATTACAAGGACTCAAATGTAAAAATCCAAACCCTAAAATTAAAATTATAAAAAAATGGAATGCTCTCCTCGTATGGATTCCGTTTTTGCAAATAGAACTCAAATCCAACACCGAAAATTTTTTCATCAAGATGTCTAACAACTCTATGGTGGAGGAGGAAACAACCGTACGGTGGGGAGATGGAATGGATGCCAGCCAAGGGGAGTTGGAGAGTTCGGATTTGGTGCACTGCATAAAAAAACTGATTTCTAGCTAATCCAATCTACTATTTTTTTCCAAATCAAAGAGAAACCAATCTAATCTACAAAACTGTCTCCCTCTTCCTTCTTCCTTGCGTGCAAAACAGACGGGAAACAAGCATGACAAAGGCCTAGCCGCTAGGCAAACCCTAGATGCAACTCCAAAACTGACCGATAGAAACTTCTAAAAATTACAAAAATAGAGACCTGGTGACGACACGATTCATTTTTGGAGGTCCTGATGATAACGAAGACACGGCGACTGCGGCGGCGACAGTGGTGGTGCTAGACGTGACAAGAACTCGAAACTCTAAACGGACTAGACGCTAAGACCAAAAACACGACTCGACAATGGAACACAAAACTCAACAAAGCAAAAAACCTAAAAGAACAATGCAATGGCATAAATATGGCTAGGTAAAGGATGCAATTTTTTTATATGGCTATTTTCTGGTTATAGGTAGATGAGAACTCACCGAGCAACGAAAGCTCTGATACCACTTGATAATCCCTGAGCTCCACTCGATACACTCAGAGATCTGGTTGTCCCGATCTTTCGGTGAGTTGATGATAATTATGATTTGAGAGAAATATTGACGATCCGATTACAACCGTACAAAACGTTGTTGTGTTGCGACTTAGCGAACGATACACCTCTCCGTGGGTTATTGATTTTGCAGGTACAAATCAACCTTATTCCTACAAACAAATTGAAGAAATAAACAAGAACAAGATAAAAACAATCTGAATTGAAAATATGAATTAAAACTCACGATAAGGTGAGATTCCAAAAACAAGTAATTAGGTGGTCTAGCCGACACACGTAACTACAAGATAAAGTAGCAATGGCTAAAACTTTAATCTAACAAAACCCGAGAAACCCTAAAGGGGTACCTAGCTATTTAAGGAGGTGGGAAGACAACCAAGGGGTCCCTAGGATCGTGTTCCAACAGATTGGGGCACACCCCACATGGGTCCCACTTGGGTCAGGGTTCCAGATGAAGTTACAAGCCCATAGGCCCATTATAGGTGATGTAGCACCTTGTTTCTGTGATTGCGGCTGACTAGGATGCAATTTGGAGATGAGGCTGGATTCATTGGAAAGAGGACTCCAAAAGCTTTCATCAAGTACTCACGGGCCAAAAACGGAGCTCGTATGCATATTTGGCGGCTGTTTGAATTCAGCGCTGCTGCAGGTGGCCGGATTGGATTCCAGAACTTCTGTGGCTTGATCTTGACATGTTCCGATTGACCTATGATGTGATCAACGGTTGTATCCATAGTAGCTATGGTCACATCACGCGGGCTCCGCCATGACAGGGGCTCCGCCCGACGGAGTGGATGCCGACACTATCGTGGACGCTGCTGCCGCTTCGCCGCCTTCTCTCCCATCGACGGCGTCTCTCTCTCACCGACAGCTCATGCGTGGAGGAGAAATCAGCGAAGGTGGGCGCGTGTGGCTGAAGAGAGGGCATGACGACGCAACGGGTCGCATCTCTCTTATTTGGGCTGGGTACGCGAACAACAGGAGCGCGGGGCCTTCTCTCTTACTTGGGCTAGGCTTGCACACGAATCTTGAACAAAAACTTAATGGCCACAAGTCCAGTTGACAAAAGCAAAAATAACTGCCGGCAAGTGGATAGCAAATCCCTTTCTTTTTCTCGAGCACCAGATTTTCTGATGCTGGATGTAGTTTGGATCCAAATCCGCGCCTATCAACGAGCCTAACTCAAATGATCCATCGACGCGAAGAAAACCGTTGCTGCCGATCTCATCGGGCTTCACCAATGCGGCCTTGGTTGGGTGAGTCCAGCTTCCCAACAGACAAGGGTTCGCGTGTCCCAGGTGTTTGAAATAGTTGGGCCTAGCCCATTTTAATCCTATAAATTTTGTAGACCCATAATTAGTGCTAGAAGATTAATACCACATAAAAAAATAAGTAAATTTCAGTAAAATTCACCTATTATGGTCCAAGTTTTATAAAACCACATGAAATTTGACACGTGGCACATCGGCTTATCTTTTCTTTTAAATCATTTTGATATTATGGTGCAATCATTTTGGTGTAATTTTCTTCTTGCTGCTGCATCGGCTTATCTTCTTCCTGCTATGGGAGTAAGGACGACATCAACCATGTCAACCGATCAAAACGACAACACCAACTTCAAGAACGTCAACACCAAATGCTGCTTCTGGATTCGGAGGTTTCTCTTCCGAATATGCTTGGTGTTAAACATGTTACTAGAGATGTTTTAGTTTTTATAAGCATGTTCATGTTTAGCACTATATTACAATCACTCCTATGCACAAATGTCATATTTATTTAGTATGTTTTTGGATTAAATTATGTAGAATATCCAACAACACCAGGTGGGCAGCAGGCGCACAACGTCCCACCAGGCAATGGTAACTGTATTCATTTTGAGGAAAAAAGTTGACCGAGCATTTGGGGTGAAAGCAGATGAAGTCGGCAGTATCTCTTTGGAATGGTCAGAAATTAACCGTATTTATCGATTTAACTATTCATTATCATAACAATATAACACGAAAGAAATTAGAACATCAAATTTTATATTGGTAGAATCAATAACGGTATCATTTATACAAAAATAATACTTGTCAGTCGGGAATTTCTGCGACCATTTTCATTGGCATATAGTGATTTAGCAAAACTAGACTATATATATAGGGGGACTTGGTGAAATCTTAGGGGACATAAAAAAATCAAAATAATTAACTTCCACTATGAGGTATCCTTTGGAATTTAACAATCTTTTCTCGATTTATTTGGGAATTAAAGTTATTTATGCAAAAAGGAATAGAAAATTATTGTGAAATTCATTTATTTGTAGCAAGCCGAAAGAAATAAAAATCGTTATATTAGTCGTAGAAAAAGAAAAACCAACCCGGGTCTCTATGCAAGTCCAAACTATATTTTTTTCTAAAGGATCCTAATATTTGCTGGTGTTATATTTTTTTGCTGGGAAAAAGGACTTTATTAAATCACACAAAACATATTACAATCGTTTTCGATCGATCACGAAACATAATTGGACTCAAACCCAATCCAGAAGCCTGAGTAACTGTCCTTCTAGCATTAGGGTTATATTAAAGAGGAAAACTATCTTTTTAGGGAAAAATGAGGTTAAACCTCAGATTCATCAGTTAATTAGCGGGAAGGGAAACCAAGATAAAACCACAAACGCAACAAACTCCTTCCCCCGTAAAAAAAGAAAATTACACTGTCAAAGTCCAAATTATAATGAGCTTGTATGAAAAATGAATTTACGGAGCAGTTCCATGTCAATTTCAAAATAGATTGCATATTTCCAGGCCAGTAGCTTGTGATGATGCTAATTAAGCAAGAGGTAAAGCTGGGTTTGGTGGGTGTGTGACTTCAGGATGTTTGACTCTGGGATTACTAAACATAAGAATTTCCCTGGGCTTGACTTGTTTTCCTACTACTCGTAGGGGCGGCTCACAGTTTTGGAAAGATTTACCAAGAACAAATAAATTCCCCGTGCTTAATTAACCTCCGCGGCAAGAACAAGTCATAATTTTTAAGCTAGCAGCATTGCTTTTCTACAGCCAGGTGCAGCAGAAGCTTCATCGGAGCCACTCGTGACGTTAACTCCTTTCGTCGTCACACAAAGTTGATCCGGTCATTACATGTAAAAAAAACATCATTATATCCTCTTCTGTAGGTTAGTCGTTGTTAATTTGAACACGATGAACAAATCAAATCACAATGCTCACCATACAGCGTGAACCTGGTTTTTTATTAACTAGTATTATTCTTTTTTGTTACGTGTGACTTGACAAAGAAATCAACGCGTAAAGATGGGGATGCTATGGTTGAAAAACTGTTCTTGCACACCCATGGTTAATGTTGGATGCTAGCTGCTATTTATACCTACACACCTGAGCATAAGATTAACACCAAACCACAAAAACATATTCCTCGAAATCAAACATGGATTCGAGATCCCCTTTCCCTTCTACTCTGCTCTTGGTTCTTGTACTGGTGCTCCCTGTTTTCGCCAATGCGTCGAGCAGAGTAAGCCTCTTCCTCTTTCAGGGAAACGCGATTTCGTTATTTGTATTTCACGAAATTACTAATATTGATTCTTGGATACTTCTTTTCATTGATTTTTCAGCTCTACATCGTCTACATGGGGGAGAAGAAGCATGATGATCCATCTGTGGTCACTGAATCGCACCACGACGCTCTTACTTCTGTTTTTGGGAGGTACTAATGCTTCAACTTGTAACTTTTACATATTTACATGTAAAGGAACTCGGGTTAATTTGTCACTTGTTTTCAATGGAGTAGTAAGGATGAAGCCATGAAATCTATAGTCTATAGTTACAAGCACGGATTCTCTGGATTTGCGGCAATGCTCACCGAGTCCCAAGCTGATGAACTTGCAAGTAGTCATCAAACCCCTATAATATGAGCTTGTTGTATTGCCTCTTGCATGATATTAATGAACTAATGAGTTTTCGGTGCAGAATTACCCGGAGTTGTCACTGTGAAGCCTAACACTTACCATGAAACACACACTACACGGAGCTGGGATTTTCTTGGCCTTAACTACTACGAACAATCAAGTCTTCTGAAAAAGGCAAGCTATGGTGAAGATGTCGTCGTTGGTGTTGTTGATACAGGTTGAAAAGGAATTACATTCTACTGTCCTCGCTGAAAGCACCTGTTATATAAAATTTGAGTAATATATCTTTAACGAAACGTGTTATATAGGGATATGGCCTGAATCACGAAGCTTCGATGACAATGGCTATGGCCCTGTTCCAGCACGGTGGAAGGGCAAGTGCCAGACCGGCGTGGCGTTCAACACCACAGGTTGTAACCGGAAGATCATCGGCGCACGCTGGTACTCCAGCGGCATCCCGGACGAGTCCCTTAAGGGTGACTACATGTCACCAAGGGATCTAAATGGACACGGCACGCACACCGCCTCGACGATCGCTGGCAAGCAGTTGTGGAACGTGAGCCACCACCAGAGCGGCTTGGCCGCTGGCGTGGCCCGCGGCGGGGCGCCACGCGCGCGTCTGGCGATCTACAAGGCGTGCTGGGGCACCACTGGTACGTGTAGCACCGCCGCGGTCCTCGCCGCCGTCGACGACGCCATCGACGATGGCGTGGACGTGCTGTCCTTGTCTTTGGTGATTGGTAGTGAGATCCCCGGAACGCTGCACGCCGTGGCGAGGGGGATCACCGTGGTGTTCGCCGGTGGGAACACCGGCCCTGTGCCGCAGACGGTGGGGAACGCCGTGCCGTGGGTCATCACGGTGGCTGCCAGCACCATAGACCGCTCATTCCCCACCGTGGTCTCGCTCGGCAACAAAGAGAAGCTGGTGGTATGCGTCATGACGACCGACCTTTTTTTTTTCTCTGTTTGCAAAAGGCACTTGCACTGCTACAGGTTAAAAGTGATAATTTTATTTTCACGACCGTCGTCTTAAATCCAGGGACAATCTCTCAACTACAACGCAACAAAGAACAACAGCAACTTTCATATGCTTGTCTTTGGGTCCAGGTAATCGGACGAAATGGTCATGATCCAGTGATACGAATTTTGCTGCACTTATTAAAATAAATAAATCTTGAGCTAGTGATGCTGAGACCAATGCCATTGACACGCAGCTGCGATGAGGAGTCACTAGCGACGGTCAACATCACTGGCAAAATCGTCCTGTGCTCCGCGCCTTTGGAGGCTGCAGCCACCTCGTCGCCGAACCCAGCGTTCGGCACTGCAGCAATCGGCATCGCAAAGGGCGGCGCGAAAGGCCTCATCTTTGCGCACCACAGAACCAACATCTTCGATGATCTAGAACACTGCAACAAGATTCTCCCGGCCGGCTGCATGATGGTTGACTACGAAATCGCAGCCAGAATCGCCTCCTATGTGAACAGCACAAGGTGAGTTCGAGCTCTTGAAGACAAGTTACATCGGAACGGAGTCAAAAACTGGTTGAGATCTGAAAACACTCCAATGTTTTCACGTATCATTTCTTCCAGAAAACCGGTGGCGAAGATATCTCGGGCGGTGACCGTGGTCGGGAATGGAGTGCTCGCACCGAGGATCGCCGCGTTCTCGTCGAGAGGCCCAAGCATCGATTTTCCTGGCATACTCAAGGTAACAAAGACCATGATCTTGACATGAATGAATATGATTTTCCTGGAGTACTTTCTACTCCACATGTGAATGTGAATATGTGACACTACTTTTTGGGTGTTGTCAAAACCTGATTCTGTCCGTGTTCAATAGCCTGATGTAGCCGCACCTGGGGTCAGCATCCTGGCAGCTGTGGGCGACTCGTACAAGTTCATGTCCGGGACATCCATGGCATGCCCGCATGTATCGGCGGTGGCGGCGCTGCTCAAGTTGGTTCACCCAGACTGGTCGCCTGCCATGATCAAGTCTGCCATTGTCACCACAGGCATGTATTCATGGCACATTACAAGTTACTGTAAAATGTGAGACACTGTATATATACATGCAGATATGGGCAACCTAGGACTAACTAACAAGTACCATCTCTCTGTTTGTGCAGCATCGGTGACTAATCGTTTTGGCATGCCAATCCAAGCTGAGGGAGTACCTAGGAAGGTGGCCGACCCCTTCGACTTTGGTGGTGGCCAGATCGATCCGGACAAGTCTGTTGACCCTGGGCTAGTCTATGACATTGACCCGAAAGAGTACACTAAGTTCTTCAACTGCACCCTTGGCCCTAAGGAGGATTGTGAGTCCTACATGGGGCAGCTCTATCAGCTCAACCTCCCCTCCATCGCTGTGCCAGACCTCAAGGACTCTATCACGGTTTGGCGCACTGTAACCAATGTTGGAGGGTCAGAAGCAACTTACAAGGCGTCATTTGAGGCACCGGCTGGTGTGAGCATGTCCGTTGAACCTTCAGTCATCACATTCACCAAAGGTGGTAGTAGAAGTGCAACATTCAAGGTGACATTCATAGCGAGGCAGAGAGTACAAGGTGTCTACACATTTGGAAGCTTGACATGGCTAGATGGTGTCACACACTCGGTGAGGATTCCGGTTGTGGTTCGCACCATAATCCAAGACTTCGTTTCAGATACTTCGTAAATTGCTCAATGAAAAGTAAATATGTTTGTGCAATATTACTCCATACTATTATTTTAATTCAAATGTTGTGGGACCAGTGTTAAGTCAAAACCATTTATACAAAATGTTCTACTATAGACTCTTGTAAGAAATAATAAGATCAAGGTTGTTGAATTTCTTTGTCCATGGTTGAGTATTCTTGACAAATGTTTAGAAAGATAATCACGAGAATATATAAATTTTGTTTTCTGAGATCGACAATTGATAATGTGGTAATGGGATCTACCGATAGCGGAAGGTGATCTACACACACTCTAAGGGCGCTATGGCTAAGATGGTGCCTAGGTCTGAATGGTGATCAGAGCACAAATATTAAAATGTACACTTCAGGGGAAAAAAACCTCACATACATGGGAGAGTCGTTTTACTCTCGAGGATGTCATCTCATTTTTGCTTGTCACCTAAAAGACATCAAAAGTTTTAAGAAAATATTAAGACTGATCAATATTCACATATGTCACTCCACAAATATGTAAGTGTAAATTTAACATGTATGAGTAAAAAAAATTTAACAAATATGATAACCAACTCAAACTTGACGATCTAACCCCATGATGCTTGCAATCCACCTTGAATTAGTGGAAAATGTGCTTCACATATAAATTTAATTTGTCACCGGCTTATTAATAGATGTAAAAAATTCAAAACAACCTGAAAAAGTATGCATCGCTCGAGAATGCAAAATCTTTATATGGTATTATGTATATGACACTATTAATTTTATTCGGTTTTGGCGTGCAACTTGAACCACTATTTTTCCATTAGAATATGACGGTAATATCTAAGAAGTTACAATATTGTAAAGTAATTATACAGAAAAATCTATCCATATCACTTTTATGTTTTCAAACTAAATATTTTGAGAGCTATTGTTGGTCAAATTCTCAAAAGTTGACCAAATAAATTTTGTCGGCGTTGCAGATAAGTCATACCGCCTATACTTGGATTCATAACATCCAAAAATATAGCATAGCTAATATTATATGGAAAGATATATTCAAATATGAGAATAAAACGAGTCAGAAAGGAAACTCTTCTACGGGAATAGAAGACACAAGAGTCCAACCTAGGGAAGGCAAGGTTTCCTCTACTTGTGTCCCGCAAGGGTTCTCTGAATTCTACTTGGAGATAAAGTTGCCTGACCGTATAAATACAAAGCCTCTAGGAAAAGAGAGCATTGAATTACAAGCCATAGCCACAAGCCACATTGAGAGACAACCAGTAGGAAGTCAAATCGCTAGCCATCGACATCAAGTCGACGGATAGTTCTCAGTTGATCCTAATCGACGGGTTAGAATAGCTAACTTGCTCCCCCATTGTAATCTGTGTGGTGAATCCCAACGATACAAATATAAACTGGATTAGGGTTATTACTCATCTTGAGGGCTTGAACTAGTATAAAAATCCTTGTCCCTCATCTTCTTACAACAACCTCACATACCTTAGTACCAACGATCCCCATACTCTACAAATACCATTGTCAGGTACAGCCCTTTGTTTTTTCAAGGTTTTGACGAAATGGGTCCAAGAGACAGATTTTTTGACGAAGGCTTCTACGATCAACCTGTACTGGGAGATACAACCAAGTTAGCATCCACATATGTCCAAGTTGGAACCATCACGTTTCCAGTCTTCGCTACTACACCATCAGAAAAACCTCAGGATCCTGCCGAGAACAAGGTGCCGACAAAGAAATCTGCTTGCCAGACCAGAACATTATGGTGTCCCATCCACAAAACCAAGTCTCACGCTCTCGATGGGTGCCGGATTATTCAACGAGAGAAGGATGAATACGAAGCCTGCAAGCTCCAAGACGTTCAACATGTTTCTCCATACAAGTTTTGCCCCATCCACAAAAAGCCTAGGTGCACCTTGGCAGAGTGCAAGATCTTCATCAAAGTCATTGAGTCCATGACACATCCTCTGTCAGACAATTCTTCCCCCAAGCGTTGCCCAAACCACCATCGTCGGCCTTGACCTGATTACTCAGGAGTGGACAACGACATGTCAGATGAATCAGTTCGATTGGTTGGAACCTCGGATTAGATCCTCTCAAATCATCCGTTCTCCACAACTTGGATCCTCCCAAATCTTCAGGGTCAAATTCAGTCTGTGAGGTGAACATCGTTGAGGTCGAGGACATGGGGTCAGACGGCCTCACCAGGGACGAACTTGAGCAAGGAGAAATTGATCTCAGAGCAGCCACCTCTCCTCAAGTCGAACCTATGGTCACACCCGCCAAGCACATTACCTACGTTCAAGGTTTGCTTCAGCAAATCCCCTTTGACGCGGTTGCCAACCCAGATACCAACACATGGCTAGAGCAGATCAGATCTACTGCCGCCAACCTCGACACCACCTTCAAGGCTGCTGTAGAACCACGTGTCCCTCCACAACCACGCCAGAACAACGGATCTCCTGAAGAAGATGCTGGGGCAGCCATCGGCTGAAACCTTGAGGTGGAGGTCGAGAACACCTATAACCACGACAAGTCTCCGCCTCGACGATGGAGAACGGACAAGACACCTCCCCGTGCTGCCAGAGAAGACACCTCGATGACAAAGAATGCACATGATGCCTCCCCGTGCTACGAGATCACCTGAATGGGAGAAGGCATGAACGACAACATCGGGACGACGTTGGACACCGACAAGCGGCTCACGATAACCGCCCTGAGCACCATCATCCGGATGATGATGACTACCGACAAATTCATGACAACAGCTGTGGTTCTTGTGAAATTCATCTATTTTGAAGTAGGACTAAAGAAATATAAATGATTATTTTAGCCATGGAAAAAGAAAACCAACCTGCCTGACAATGTTAAGTCCATATTATTTGATTTTGGAATATCACGGAATTTGTCAACATCTATTATATTATATTATATTATATACTAAAAGTCCATAATACTTCCTACAAACATTCCTAAAATGTCATGTCACATTCTACAAATGCTCCTAAGTCAACACGTGGCACTCTAATAAATTAGAGAAATTCCTAAAAATTCTGAGAAAAAACAAAACATCTTAATTTTCATTAAATTGGGTGGACCCATTATTTACACATTACTACAGGAATTATTTTTCTGTACGAGCCCCCCAGTAGGTTGCAGGCATGCCATAAGTGCCTGCGCCTGCAAAAACCGGTCGCCCAGGGGCCAGTTAATGGATGGCACGCGAGGCCTGCCTGTGAAAATGGTCGTATTATCGCATGCGGGCCTCTTAAGGCGCCGCATGCGATAATGCATGCGGCCCCTTAAGCTGGCCGCATGCGATAATGCGGCCATCATCGCATACAGTCCACTTACGCAGCTGCATGCGATAATGCATTATCCCATGCGGCCGATTAAGCCGGCCGCATGCGAGGATGGCCGCATATATCTCCACCCACCCCGAGTTGCAGCCATTTGAACCCAAAGTGTTTCTCTCTAAAACGAAGCAACAAATAGAGGGGGAGAGATTTTCCACTTGAAATCTTTGCTTGATTTTGGTATAGAAGTTTACGTACTTACTTACCTCCTTCATTTGCCTCCATTTATTTCAAATTTTTTCGGTGCAATGTGGCGAATTTCACATTTTTATAAGAGGACTTTTTTGAGCCTTTTTTTTTTGCAAAATCTAGCTCAAATAAATGTTTTGATGAGCAAATTGTCCTTGTAATCACTAGTGCATACTACTTGAATGTAATGTTGCATTAATTTTGAGGAGATACATGTATTTTCATGTTTTATGGGAAATAGATGTGCTCTAATTTTATTTGTACTGCAATTTTTTATAGATGGATTGGGCATGGATGTACGAGATTTAGAGAACTCGTCTGACGTTCATGAAGGAAACATCTAAATTTGTTGACCAGGGCTAAGGTACATGCTTTGAGGGTGAATATGAGAAAAAAATTTTGTGCATGATTTGATTGCAAGAATTAAAAATTATTGAGAGATTCCACTGAAATATTGGGGCACATAGTGGAGCATGGATTCATGGACGATTACAAGGTTTGGACCTATCACAGGGAAATCGCCGCTCCTAAAGATGATGGTAATGCAGAAGGTGAAGAGTTCAATTTTCAGATGGATGAGGCAGTGTTGGCGTAGAATTTGGACCCGTTCGACCACGAAACGGGTTCCGCGTTACCACGACGGCCTGGGAGATCTACTTAACTCCAGTGCAGGTCCAAATTGGCTTGCCTAGTCATGCGCAGAGCGTGCCAGTTGATTTGATCTGCAATCAACAAGAAACAAGTAGACCATATCAGAAAACAATGGTCGATCGGCCGATAGGCCGATGTCACATTGTAATAGCCCAGCCGATAGGGCAAAGCTGTATCGGCTTACTCAAGATAATAAGTAAATTAAAACAGATCTGATCTCATCGGCCTATTTTAACATGTCTAAGACAAATTACTAGAAGCAGCCGATGAAGATTTCATGAAGATAAACACACTAGCTATTACCCTAGTGCAAACTTATACAAGCCAATCGGCCAATATAAATACACCAGTCACAAAAACATCTTAAAGACACCCTGCAACCGATATGTTTATATTCGTTGATCCACATGTATAAGTGGCAAACACATGCAAAAACATAAATAATCACATGCATTAGGTAAGACCGGTTGAAACCCCGGCGCTATCCTTAATTACATTCGAAAACAGGCTTCGTGTTAGACCTCGAAACAGGACTAAGGTCAATAGCAACTCAAAGTGTGAATCGAGACTTAACACAAAGAAAATTAAGCCGTCGACTGCTTTTGGGGATGGTAAATGTCTTAGATAACCTAAACAAGTAAACCAATTCAATCATCGTCGGCAACAAACCCTAAAACGAGTTAACCGCTGGCGAGATAGAATTAGCAAACCACATCTAGGTTAGCTAAAACACGATAAACGACGATCACATCATCAGGGCTTAACGTGCCTAAAGCGACACGCTAGCCTCGATGATGTAAATCGTCGGGTACGAGTTCTTACCTTGCTCTAGGGAAGCAAGAACTCGTCAGGAGTCAACCTCTTGCGAGGGTTGGCGATGCGCCGAAAGTAGATTAATTTGATTGTGTGATTGATTGAGAGAGACTTTACATGTACAAACTATCGGGATATTTATACCCGAGGTTCCACCGGTAGTGATGATTTGGAGGCTGATTTTGATCTAGAGGATATGCTGCGACACGCTGAACCAGAGATGCTAAAAGGTACATCACGAGGGTTAGAGAATTGGGAGGCATTAGAGAAGTCAGTGAAGGAAGGATCTTCTTTACAACAAATCCAAGGGATGTGATAGGGATTTTACAGTGTTGCGCTCGCTGTTTGAACTTCTTAGATTGAAGACTAAGCATAGATGGTCCGATAGTAGCTTCGATGATTTGATGGGTCCCTTGAGAGTTTTACTTTCTAAGCCTAACTTTTTGCCATCCAACACGTATCAAGCGAAGAAACTCATATGTCCATTTTTGAAACTCTAATGATGCTGAGTTGATGAGATGACATCAAGAGAACCGAAAGACAAATGGTATGATTTAACACCTCGCTGATCCTCGCCAGTGGAACACATTTGATTCAAAACATCCTGAATTCTCTAAGGATCCAAGAAATGTAAGGATTGCTTTGAGCATGGATGTCATGAACCCATTTGGTGACCTAATCAGTTGACACAACACCTGGCCAGTTTTGCTCACCATGTACAACCTTCCTACATGGATTTGTCAGAAAAAAAAGTATATTCTTATGACTAGCCTTATACGAGGTCCAAAATAAGCTGGCATCGACATAGATGTATTTCTTGAACCTTTGATAAAAGATGGCAGTAAAGAGAAAGAAAACAGGAAAGGAAGAAAATACATTGCCATCCAAGAAGCACACAATTTTCTTCAAGTATTTGTCGTACTGGAAGGACCTAGAGATTCATCATGCCATTGATGTCATGCACCTCGAGAAGAACTTATTCAATAGCACCATCGATACCTTACTAGACATCCTGAGTAAGACAAAGGATGGACTGAAGTCACATAACGACCTGGTAAATTTGGACATAAGGCAAGACCTTCACCCAAAAGAGTTGGCAAATGGAAAGATCGAGATTCCTCCTGCTTGTTACTCCATGACATCACAAGAGAAAAAGGCTTTCTATAGATGCTTGCATGGGGTGAGAGTGCCTACTGGTTTATCATCGAACATCAGGAAGCTAGTCTCAATGAAATATTTGATCATCTCCAGATACAATGCTCATGACTGTCATAGGATGCTAACGGTCTTCCTCTCTATTGCTATAAGCTACAGTCAAACTAGTTCACACTAAGGTAGTGATAACAAAGTTGTGTTACTTTTTTAATTGAATTTCACAAAAGGTATTTGATCATTTGGAATCAGGCCCACTTCAGAAATTTGCAATAGAGACCATATGCCAGCTTGAGATGTATTTCAATATGATGGAGCATCTGATTGTTCACAACGTGCCTAAGATTATTGAACTTGGTCGGTTTTACTTACATCAAATGTGGGCGTATGAGTGATACATGTCCATTCTGAAAGGTTATGTCCGTAATCGTGCTCACCCAGAGGGATCGATGATACAGGGATACACAACTAAAGAGGTGGTTGAGTGTTGTATGGATTACATAAAGGATGTTAATGCCATTGGGATACCCGTGCCTAGACATGAGGGAAGATTAACTGGAAAGGGGACTGTAGGTAAGAAACGGTTCTTTGATAATGATTATAAAGCAGTGTTATAGGCACACAACAGCATACTATAACAGCTCGCTATTGTTGAGCCCTTTATTGAAGAACACATGGAAGAGATCAGAGACTGCAACGCCGTATGATGATTGTGTCTCAAAAGAGCAGAAGCATCGTTTCCCTCAATGGTTGAAGGATCAAAACCTGCAGTTGGTGATTCTGTGGAGGAAAAAACATTACGAAGGCTGGCATCTGGCCCGTCAACTCTTGTGACCTCATGGCAAGGGTACAACATTAATGGATATACCTTTTACACGAAAACAAAGGACAAGAAAAGCACAACCCAGAATAGTGGAGTTCGTGTCGAAGTATTTGACACAACAGGTCAGAAGAAATCATATTATGGGATCATAAAGGAAATTTGAGAACTTGACTATGGACTAAACATCTAGATCTCTGTGCTTCGATGTGAATAGGTGAAAGTCACAATAGGCGTTTCGCTGGATAACTATGGCCTAACGATCGTTGACCACAGTAAAACAGGGCACAAGGATAATTCGTGGGTCCTCGTTGAGCGTGTGGCACATGTGTATGTAAAGGACCCTTGCGACGAGAAGAAAGACATAACTATATCCAGAAAACAACACATCGTAGGCATCAATAACATTGAAGATGCGGCTCATTACAACCAGTACGATGACCAACCATTATCCACCAATCTTCCAGTTAGGATCAAGCGCATACAGCGGACCTTAAACGAAGAGAAGATTCCGTATGTGCGCCTCGATGATGTTGCAAAAACTGCTAAACGGTAGTTTCTTTTGTAATGAAGTTGTTTTGAAATTGTATGTAATTAAGATCAAATCAATGTGTCCTTAAGGTGTTAAGATGAATATTGGAGGGAAATGTTAGTACCTTTGTTTTTCTAGACAAAGTAGTTGATTTTACTAAATTTACATGACATTTACAGCTTTTTGAGACCATTTTTAAATAATATTAGAATTGTGATCAATTAATTATGATTTTTAAATATTTTGCACTTTTTAATAAATATAATTTTGGTAATTATCATCGCATGCGGCCCGCTTAATGGCCCGTATGCATAGATTTTGCATGCGGGTGGCTAAACAGCCCACATGCAAAAATGATCTTCGCATGCGGCCTGCTTAAGTCGCCCACATGCAAAGATTGTTTTTGCATGTGGGTACTTAAGCTGCCCGCATGCGATGATCTAGCCCTATATAAGCTGGGTGCGAAACTTCGAAAATTTCTAAGTCCTGAAGCCCACGAACCCTAGCCGCCAGGTTGCTGAATTTCCATGCTGCCACCGCCACTCTCCTCGCTCGCTACGCTCGTCAACCCCACTCTCGCCGCCACCTCTCCTTGCGCCGCCTCATCGCCGTTGACCCCGCGCCCCTTCCTTCCCGCGCCAGCCGCCGCATCCTCGATGCCTACATCCATGCCACTCGTCACCGTCCACCATGCCGGCCGCCGCCCTACTCCAGTCCAACCATCGCCTCGTCGCCATCCTTCTCCATGCCGGCCGCCGCCTCAGCGTTACCTTCCTCCATGCCGACTGCCGCCTAGTAGTCGTCATGCTCCTCCATGCCGACCGCCGAACTCCTCCACGCTGGCCGCTGCGATATCGCCGCCCTCCTCATCGAGCCCGCGCCGGCCACCTCCTCAGCACCCCATGCCGGCCACCTCCCCCCCCCCACCGGTGAGATTTGTGAGATTTGTGTGATAATTATGTGAGATTTGTGCGATGACTATGTGATAATTATGTGGTAATTATGTGAGATTTGTGTGATAATTATGTGAGATTTTTATGCTAGATTTGATAATACATGTGAAAATGTTTTTTTTAGATGAGATGTGCAAGTATATATTGTGAGAAGTGAAATTTGTGAGATGTGCAAATTTTTTATGTGAGATTAGATGTGTATTTTTTATGTGATAATTATGTACAAATTTCTTTTTTTAGGTCACATGCGGTTAATTAATGTATATATTGGACTAGTGCAAAATTAATGTTTTTTTAGATGAGATGTGTTTTTTTATGTTTCGTGATGTGATATTTGAGTAGTGCAAAATTAATGAAAAACTAGTGATGTGATTATGTGAATTGTGAGATGTCAAAGTTTTTAGGTGAAATTTGTGAGTGTGCAAATTTTTTATGAGAGATTAGATGAATTTATTTTATGTGATAATATGTACAAATTTATTTTTTAGGTCATATACAGTTAATTAATGTATATATTTGAGTAGTGCAAAATTAATGTTTTTTAGATGAGATGTATTTTTTTTATGTTTTATGATGTGATATTTGAGTAGTGCAATATTAATGCAAAACTAGTGATGTGATAATTATGTGATAATTAGAGAATTAAAATTCAGAGGAAGTAAATGAAAACTAGAGATGCCAAAATTTTTATGTCTTATTTGAGATGCTTCTGTCGGTGATATGGGCCCGGGGTATCACGAGTAAAGGGAGGAAGCTGCCCCGAGTACACGTGGCACGCCCCAAAGGGGGTCGGGCCATGTGTGGAGCGGCAGCTGCCTCCCATGCAAGAGGTTGGGCTGCCCAAGCCCTCCTCCCCATAGGGGGTCGGGCTGCCCGAGCCCCCCTTCCGCGCAGGGGGTCGGGCTGCCCCGAACCCCCCTCCCACGATCAGCCCCATGGGCATCCGCTGGACGGCTGTCGCTGGCGCCTGCGGTAGGTGAGCGTGCCAAAGGGCTACGTGGGCTGACATGAGAGATGTGATGGCGGATGTGACGGCGCGTGCCGTGCGCACATGCCTATCAGTGTAGGGCATGCCCGGTGCATGCCCCGTCCCGTCACATTTAATGCGGCCTCTTGCTCGTCCTTAGTATTTGACCGGTCCCTTTCACCTTCGGTCGCTTCGGTGTTGCGCCGCTCCTTCCCTGGAGGCCGGAAGTCTTCGGCATTTAATGGGAAGAATGACCGGGTGTCCGCCTGGTCATTCTGAGTGACGGCTGAAGGCATACTATGGTGGGACGTGCGCGTCCTGGCACGTTGAAAAGGAAGGCGCCCAAGTCTTCATATCGGTAGCGCTTTTTATTTTCTCTTTCCCTCAAACCTAAGTTTGAGGTCTGTGTGGTAACCCCTTGAGATATAAAAGGAGGCCCTGGCTGAGGGAGAGGGAGGACAACCAAAAAAAGAAAAGAGAGAACAAGCACTTGTATTCTCCCACATACCAATCACATATCAACCACACACAGGAGTAGGGTATTACGCCTCCATGGTGGCCTGAACCTGCATAAACGAGCTGTGTCTTCTCCTTCCCGAGGGGCCCGACCCCTCTAAGTTTGCTTCTCTTCGGCTTTCGAGATCTCACCCATGCCCCTGGTCCGAACGAAAAAGGGGGATCTTACGGTTCCCTGCTAGAGGAGTTTCACCTCCTGACAGCTTCATTTTTTATTCTAAAGAACGACCATGCAAAAAATGTCGAATGACAAAGTTCCCTTTGATGCAACCGTAGCTGCTGTGACAAAGTTCTGTCCGACGCACCCATAGTAGCTGTAGACAAAGTTCCCTCCGACGCAACCATTGCAGCTGAAGAAAGAGAAGCTGTAGACAAAGCCGATAACTAAGATCCCGAAGTGGCTTCTAGCGAAGAAACATGGTGCACCCGAAATGACCCTTTTTCGATGGAAATAACACAAGTGGCCCCTAGCGATGATGACCCTAACTACATACTTATCAAGCAGGCATTAAGATACATACATCGTTAGTCCATTTTACAACTAGCCAGTTCAGAGATCTTAGCCGCCTAATGGTTCTTCACGCTGTGTTTGTGCAGATGGTTATACGACTTCACTCAAAACGAAAGGCGGCTCAGACTTCCACCGTTGATGAAGTCGAGCTAGACACCACCACGTCTGCCCCTGAGAGTACAGACGCGTCGGCAAGTGCAAGAGGACGTGCAAAAAAAAGACGCGGAGAGAGAAGTAAGAACCAGTTGCCAAAGGAAATATATTATGTGACTGCTCTCGACTGGGATGGAAAGCCCATCAAGCCAAAGATTGTGATGTCAAACTTCAGCAACACATGCGGAACTCTGGTGAGACTCCACTACCCAATAAATGTAAAGTTGTGGGAGACGATAGACGAGAACATTAAGACACTGTTATGGAATGAGTTGCAAAAATATCTAGTTTATCTGCCTGGTTTGGAGGTTAGGGGAGGGAGTTTGCACTTAAAAAAGATGGGAGACCATTGGAGACAATGGAAGTCCAATCTAAACCGGGACTACGTTCAAAAGAACAGGACCCCATTCGAGGATTATGGGAAGATCTCGCAGGCTAACTGGGATGAGTTTGTCGCGAAGATGACAACACCAGAAGCATTCGCGAGGAGGAAAAAAATGTCAGACCTTGCCAAGAAAAAAAATATCCGCATCGATTGGGGTCAAACGGATACACTGGCCACGAAAATCAATGGCGAGAAACTAAACAAAAGTTTGAAGTGGAAGGCAAACCCCTTCTGGTAGACCCCCTACAGGAACGGAGCAAGAACTGGGTATAGGCACGAAGCATGGGGCAGGTCTCAGAGGAGGGCGAAATCATGTTCAAGGATCCTGAGATCGAGCAAGTGACCACCACTTTGCAGCAGATCGCCGAGAAGGAGAAATCATGGCAGTTCGTTGCAAGAAGGAAGAACAACCAACTTACTGCAGCATTGGGGAACCCCGAACACTCCAGTAGGGTTAGAGGTCTGTCCTGAAAGACGAGTTGAAAGACAAGGTTTCCACAGGACGCGTCAAGTTATCAGAAGTGGGACAAATACAAAGAGAAGATGGAGGACAAAATTTTTCGACAAGTGAAGGAACATATCTACTCTCTGACGGCTGAAAATCCCACTGCCTTTGCAAGGTTATTCCCTGAAAGCTAGCAAACCGCCCAAGCCTCAGAACACACTACTAAGTGCCAAGCAGTGTTGGTTCGGTAGAAACAACCCCTTACCCTGTGGATATCATAACTGGACCGACTCCGTGCAGACTTGTCGTACCCATCGGTAGGGCTGGGAAGATAAAAGAGGTTGCAACTGGCTTAGCAATACCTAGCCAACAGTTTCACAACAGAACCATTCCAGAGTACTATGCAAGGATGCAAGTGGCTAAGGTCCATGGCAAGCATAACGCGTTGCAACTAGACATCTCTGTTGGTATTTATTACAAGCACAGAATAATCTTCAAGCGCACAGATACTATTGTAGTTTTCACCCAAGAGTATTCCAGGGTATCATATCCACAGGGAACATGTGTGTATAATCTAAGAATAGGATTCTTCCAAGGACAACAATTAAATGGTAGGCTTGGGATAGAGAGGACTCCTATGGATTAGTTATCTTAATTAAGTTAAGGTAAAACTCTATTGATTGCTTCGGGCATTGGCTTACCCCTGGTCTGCCAAGAAGACTTTGGCCTACAGCTCTATGATGTACTCGAACGTGGAGGATTACAAAGGACGGGCAGAGCTGTCATCACCTACCGTTTACCTCTACAACCCGTGGTGCACACAATAAACAAAGGTGACCTCCAGCCTAGACACCTTGTCTATGCTATTGATTACTACCACAATCTCAACATCACGCTAGAAGATAAAGGTACTCTACCTAAGCAGAGCGATGAACCTGCAACGATGAGAATATATCTTACTTAAATAAAAAAAGTAAATACCAAAGGAAACCACGAATACTTATATAAAAGAAGCATTTGTCGAGGTACAACATCAAAGAGAGTGCCAACATCTCCGGCACTCCTCCGGAACTCCCGTGGAAGAATGCCAATATCTCCGGCACTACTCCAGAACTCTGACATTTGGGGCACTCCTTTTGGAGCTTCTCCTCACTCTCTTCCTATATTTTAACTCTACTAGAGAGTAGCCTAAATGTGTAAGTGAGTTGTACTCCACTTGTTGTGTAAGTGAGTGAGGAGTGGAGGGGCTATTTATAGTGTGGAGATGACTTGAAAGAGTGGAGATGCTAAGGGAATATTCTCCTCCAACTCCTCTCAAGCCTCCACATGTCCTCCAATCGTCATTGGATGGCGGTTTCCTTCCTTGAGCCTTGCACCACCGACTTCAGGATAGCGATAACTGTCGCCACATGGAAGCTGGGCATGAGGGGAGCCACCCCTGGTTCACCCAAACCAGGGGTTCGATCGAACCCTGGTCGAGCTCCCTCGTGCCGCCTTTCGCCTGGGTCACTGCCTGGTGGGCCCTCATGACGGTGCATAGTGATTGGCATCAAATATGTTGGCTTTACTCTGGTTTGTAGGCCCTCCAATCCGTGTACTCGCGTATGATTGGTCAGAGGTATATTTCATCGCATGGCAGGTGGTTTTCGTCCATAATTCACTTGCATACAAATATTCACCAAGACTTGTGGAAATGGTTAGTAATAACCACTACCTCTAAATTTTGTATTTCATTTCATATTCTTTCATTTGCTTTTATGCAGGAATTGACAGTCGGATTTTGTACTTAAGGACCGTCAACAACACCTTCACACTTAGTCTTTACTCGTCCTTGAGTAAAGATAATGGATGACAACAAAGTAATGAATTCCTTTGTAATGATACACGCATAATAGTTATTCCAAGCCATACCTGTACTTATGAATCTTGAAGTGTCTACCATGTCATCTTGGGTGATTGAAGAATGGAACAGCCTTGATTCCAGTTGCCTCCACTCTTTCTGATGAGTATCTTGGGTTTTTCAATTTGCTCATAAAAACATAACTTTACCTTACTCCTCAATTGATTCTTTCGGATCGCTCAATGTGTATGATTCCTTACCAAGACATTGATTTTGCATTTTATTACCCTACCTATCTAATAAGTCTTATGTGGAGCTCAGGGTAGGGAAAAGGAATGGCATGCTTGCATCAGATATATCGTAAAGTCAAAAAGTGGATCCAAGAAGATAACTAATCATACATCCATGATCAAGATGTGCACACGTGTGTAGGAAATGGATGTGTATATGTAAAGGTGGAAGATGGGATGATGACTCATTTTTGTATGATCCTCCTCCGTGCATTTTATTTTGAGAACATGGCTATATTTTTTTATATATTTTTTGTCTTCTTTTTTTTTATCATGCTCGAGAATATTCTATCCTTTTCTTGTGAGCATTTTTTTCAACATCATTTTTTTAGCTCATGTCTCATTTGGCATGGATACTTGGAGGGAGAATCATAATCGTTTGGAGTCTTTATTTGGTGGATGGATAATATATATGTATTGCTAACCTCTAGTATGGAGGAAGAGCAAACTCGGTGGATGTACGTGGTCTTGATTATGAAAACATGAAAAGAATCTAACAAGGGTCTCAACAATTTGACCAAACTTAAAATGATAACATGCAACATATGTATAAGGTTTGAAATATGATTGACATATGGCTTTGGTAGGAATAAGGCATCAATGAGGAGCTGTTGACCAAAAACACAGCGGCTTGGGAGATTTGCTTCACTCCAGTGCAGGTCCAAATCTTAGAAAAATGGTTCAGGGCGTGCTAGTTGGTTTGATCCTGCAACCAACAAGATATTCAAATAAAACGGGTTAGATATACGATAGCCGATCGGCTGATAAGCCGATGACATACTGTATGGACCTAGCCGATGCGATCTGACCAAATCGGCTGTAAGGTATAAGAATAATAATACTCTCGCCGTTCCAAAATGATCATCATATTACATAGATACACCAAGACCAAGAAAAGCTAATAACTCTCTCATACAATATTTACTCCGGCAACAAACTCGATGCATGCACCATCCCCACTATTTCCTAGCCAATAGCAAATCAAGATATTGTATGTTGGTTATAAATACTTGTGTGCATGGATGCATGCATCAATGTCCATTTACTCAAATGCACAAATAATGAATAGACTTAATGAATGAACACAAATATGATGATCATTTAGGAATAACTTCAAAAATATTATATGATGATCATTTTGGAACGGAGAGAGTATAAGCAAACCCTAAATATGCTCCATTGGCTGTAAATATAACAAAACATATAATCTATGAATAAAGAATCTATATAATTAGATTATAGCCAACGAAATCATAATTAGATTAAAATAGGTATCATATCGGCTAATACTCCGATACAGCCTCATAAAAGAATATCAAGCTAAGCAAATTGTTAACACCAGAATTTGGTAAGCCCCGAAGTCCTCATCGGCCCAGGATCTATATCGGCTCAAAGCTAGTATCGGCATAGAGTTCTACATCGGCCGATGGGGGTTATCTCAAACCAACCACCAATAGCAGTCGAATTCTTGTTAGATTCGGGAAGATCTTATCCAGAGAAGACCGAGTTTGAGAAGGATGCGGCTTGTATCTCTTAATTAGGAAGAGTTTGTTAGTTTTCTGTTTTATCTTTAGGAAAGTTTGAGTTGTATTCTGTTAGGATTTTTGTTAGCCTATGGGTATAAATATGTAAGCCCGTAGTTCATGTAATTTTGATCTGACGATCAATCAACTTTGGCGCATCGCCAACCTTTACTTTTCGTCTTCTTCGGCGAGTTCATGCCCTTCTCGCGAGGGGTAAGTCTCGTTATGGCTGCCTGCGCTGTCGGGGCTAGGGCTTCGATGTTCTAATCTCGTCAACGTAAGCACCTACTATCATATATCTCAAGCAATCTGGTTTGGCTTCTCGATTTAGCTTTATCGGCCAAGATTCGCTTTAGGGTTTATGCCGGTATCGACTAAATCGCTTTGCTAGATTAGATTGGCTAAGGTATCCACCACCCTGAAAATCAGTCAAGGGCTTGATTGTCTAGGTCTTGCGTTTCTTTTCATACTTAGTGCTGCATCAGTCCAATTTGATCTACTAAGTCGTGATTAGAACCGTAATCTCTAGCCTGCTTGTTGGCTGCCAATAAGGGTTTCACCGGGGTTTCAGCCGGTGAGTTATCTGGACGTTGCATCGGCCCAAGAGTTTTACGTATAGATTGGATCTGGCCGATGACAACAGAGTATTTATTGTTTATCTGCTTGTTGAGAGTTTATGCCATCGGACATCTGGCCGATGTGTGCTTTAATCTTCATATCAATGTTTATCTTATATTTATCTGGATTATGCTATATCATATTGCTACATCATCATGTTATCGTCAGCCAATCGTCTCTATATAGATATTTGTTCAGTACATCGGCTGGAATTGTGCCATCGGCTCATCGGCCGATCGGTTGTTTTGGCTATCGGCCTATCGGCCGATACGTTTTTTCCCTATCGGCCTATCGGCCGATAGACTTTCTGTTATGTTGTTTTGCATATCTTGTCAGTGGCAGGATCAAACTGACTGGCACGCCCGCGCTTCATCAATTTTAGGACCTGCACTGGAGCTAAGCAGATCTCCCAGGCCTTCATGTGTCCGCACGCCGGATCCTCATCGGCGGTACGGATTTGGCGTCAACACAAATATATCGAGGCAAGCTTGATATATTTATCTGACATAATATCCTTGTATAAGGGGCAGATATAACATGAAAAACATGATTAAAAGAATTTGAATATTTTTTTAGGGTGGTGGATACCGTAGCTAATCTAAGCCAATAAGCTAATTTAGTCGATACCGACAAAATCATAAGCAAGGCTTGGCCGATACAAGTAAATCGAGTCATCGATTTAGATTAGCTAAGTTATGCGGTAAGTTGACAAGCCATACCTCCAGCTAAAGATCGAAACCAACGCCCAGCTCGAAGCAAGAACTCGTTGAAAAGTAAAGAGAAAATTGTGACGATGCGCCGAAAGTGTTTATTGAACTGTTTTCGTTTCTTACAATACTTTGGGCTTGTATTTATACCCGCATACACAAACCTTGTCCTTGTTGGACAATGCCTAAAACTTTCCTAAACAAACAAGTCCTTGGTGGACTCTTACTATAATATTACAAAAAGGAAACTAACTCTTATTCCTAATTAATAGATACAATTGCCTTATCCGGACTCAATTACTAGTTGGCAAAATCTTCAAGCCCTTCTCCGAAACCAACATAAAACTAGGCTACCCGTATCAACTTATCCAAGTCCGATTCAGATCACCCATATCGGCTGCCCAAGTCCGATTCCATATCGGTCGATACGGTTCCAGCCGATGCGCTGCCTGTTCCTGAAAATCACCTTATCCCTTTAAATCTGCCTCGGATCCGATCTTGATTGTTGGCATATCTTTACCAAATTTTGTTGTTAACACATGCCCCCAGTTTCGGAGTATAAATCGATATGCTGCGGAATTATCTCATAGATCCACAAAAAACTCGGGTTTCTATATTATGACTTTTACCAGTCCTGCGCAATAAATACCAACAGTTTCGGTCCCAGACTTCAAGCCATTACCTTTCTCCATGCCAACTGACGCCCAAAACTGCGCAAGTCTTCCTTGTCCTCTCCGGCGACCTCATCAACGACGCAGGCTCCCTGGTGGCGACCTCCATCAACCCCTCAGCGACCGCCATCTTCTAGCTCAATGGCCACCATCACTGACGTTCCCCTGGTAGGCTCCTTAAAACTTTTAAGCTTCATCACCTTCTTTTGTTCATCGTCTCTGTTCTAGGTCAAATTCTATTCTTAGATCCTCTTTCTTGGCAAATCTTTGATGTCTTCTCTTTTTTCTTCAATTGTAGCACCTAAGAGACCAAATTGCTATCCCAGTCTTGAAAGAACCAACCCACTATTTCCTTGGGTTGATGGGCGATGCAGACCCATGTTATCTCCTTAATGCCGAGACTGACAGAATCCCTTACAAACAAACAAAGCCCAATTTGGCCGATTGGTAGACAGTCTTTGGATCTTGGCCCTCTAGCTTGGATGGATGGAGAACCTGGTATAAGTGAGTATCAGCTTCCAAGCAATCCATGTGGGAAGACGTTGGGACCGTCTAGTGCTTAGCTTTATCGTTAGCCGATATGAAAAAGGACGAATCTATGCTATCATTGGCTGCTTATTTCTGGTCCGATACACTCAAGGCCAAGGATCGATGACCACCACCTTGTTGGATGTTAAGATGCTCACTGGCCTGGACATCACTTCATCGGCTAACCCTTTCTCTTTGAAGATCAAATGTGAACATAAGCTATCAACCAAGAATGTGGGTGACTGGTCAGGATACATAGCTAAACATATCGGCACAGGTCCAGTGACAAACAGGGAACACATAGCCTTCCTTAATCTATGGCTAGAAAGATTCTTCTTCTGTGGATCAACTTGTGGCTGTCACACCCCGATTTTCGATTGGGATTAAAAATTTCCTAATAATACATTTTCTAGACATTAAATAAAAATCAAAAGCAATTTAAACAAGTGAAATAGCAAGGAAATTAAAATTTTCCTTTAAAAATCATGGCCGGAAATATTTTTGTAATATTCTCTGTGCCCTAAAGAACTCTCCAAAATTTTCCGTGAATTTTTGGAGCTAAAGAAATAATTTTAAAGTCACAAAGTTCATTTAACTGATTAAATTAAAGGAAAAATAAATTAAAAGGGGCTCTTCTGTTTTGGGCCGTTTTCGGCCCAAAACCCTACCCCTCTTTCGCGGCCCACGCTGCCGCCCCCTCTCTCCCTCCCGCGCGGCCCACGGGCCCCGTCCCTTCCTCCCCTCTCCGGCCCAGCCACCCGAGCCGCCGCGCCTCTTCCCTCCTCCGCCCAAGGCGGCCCAAGCCGCCCGCCTCCGCGTCCCTCCCCCTCTCGGGCCGACCCGAGGCCGTGGCCCAAGGCCGGCCGAGAGCCGCCGCCGCCTCCCCGCGCCGCGCGCCCGCTGACGGGTGGGGCCGCGACCGAGTCGTCTCCGACTCGGCCGGCCGCCGCGCCGCTCGCTCCGCCGCTTTTCCCGGCGGGATTCCCGCCGCGCCGCCTTTATATCCCCCCCGAGGCCCCTCCTCGTTTTCCCCGCCGCCGTCGCCCCCAAACCCTAACCCTAGCGCCGCCGCCGTCGTCGTTTTCGTTGCGCCGGTGAGCTCCGCCGCCTCCTTCGTCACCGCCGGTGAGCACCGCCGCCTCCTTCGTCACCGTCGGTGAGCACCGCCGCCGCCCCTTCTTTCCCCTCTCCCGGCCGCCGCTGTGCGCGCCGCCCGCGCCGCCGCCGCCCGTGCCGTCGCCGCTCCGCCGCCGAGCCGCCCGCGCCGTCGCCCGGCCATGCACCCGTGCGCACGCCGCTGCCGCCGGTGGCAGCACGCCGCCGCACCGCCGCCGCCGTGCCCTCACCGGGTCGGCTAGGGTTTCGGCCGAACCCTAACCGCCCGCCTCGGCCTAGAGGCCGACTTTTTCCTTCCGGGCCGGCCCACCGCTTTCCCCGGCCCAGTGGCCGTTTGGCCCATCTCCTCGTAAAAGTCCAATCTTGGTCCCTCGTCTCTTTGGGCCGTCAGCCCGATAATCCTCTCTCGCAAAAGTCCACCTCACGTCCCTCCCAGCCCTTTCTCCTCTATTGGGCCGCCGGCCTATTATCCCTTCTCCACACAAAAGTCTACTTTTCGTCCCTCGGCCCTTTTAACTTTTTCCCGAGAAAATCCAGCTCATCTCCTCAAGTCCAGTTTACCTCTCTCTCAGCCTAATTTTCCCCTTTCCCCTGCAAAGTCCATTCCACCTCCTTTTTCTCTCCTGTTCGCCGACACTTGTGTCGCCAACACGTGGGCCCCTTTGTTTACTCCAATCCACACCCAGACCATGTGGCCGCCCGCGGCTTCGCCACGTTGGCGTCCACGTCGGTGCTACCTTCTCCCTTTCGTCCGCCGTGGCCGCCACGTCGGTGCCACGTGGTGCTTTTCCACCGTGGACTGTCCGCCCTTGACCCGTTGACACGTGGGACCCGCCGTTCCGGCGCCGTTTCCCTTTGATGATGTCAGCGTAGTCCTTTCCTTTGCAAAGTTAATTAATAATTGTGCAATAAATCATTGTAATTTCCAAAAAATCATTTAAGTGGCTCAAAACTTCTAAAATTCATATCTAATTCATACGAACTCCAAATTGAGCCATTCAACTTGCAAAATTCATCTAAAATTGAGCTCTACATGTTTGTTTATTTTTTATGTATTGTTTACTTGGTTTTTATTAGAGTTTTTCCTTGTTTTGCGTGCCAGCGTGTAGATTCCGTCGTTTCGGGAGTTCGCGCTCGCAAGGAAAAGAGTCCTGAAGATTGTTTGAAGAAGCAAGGCAAGTCACACATTCCCCTTTGAGCATGTTGTACCTATTTTACGAAATGTTTTACGTTTGCAAATAAAGTGCATGTTTTGCTAATTACATGGGAATAGGGTTTACCTATCCGTTCGCTTGTGCCATGTTTACTTGTTAACCGTCCTTTGTTAACCTTGGGTGATAATCTGACTAGCGTGAGTCACTTATGTTGACTTTGCTAGAATTATTTATGCTTAGCCATGCTTAATTACCATTAGCTCATTTAATGGGATAATTACACTGTTTACAATTAGCTTCTAACGAGCGGTTCGCTCGGGACACCCGACCAGGTTTTATTGGTCGTAATTATCCAACTAAAATATGACTTAATGGTGTGCTGTGGGTGCATGGTTTTGCTGGTCGCACCCATGGCAATTAAGGACCGGTTCATGGGAAACCCTGGAAGAATAACAGTGCTTACCACAAGCAAGAATGGGCAACTGCTGGACTCGTAGCATAGCTCTTTCCTAGCCGACGTTCCCCGGAAAGGGTGGGCGTGATGGAGTTGAGTCGGCCGGGGATATACCGGTTGCTTGGCTGCCGGATTCACCAAGGCACGAGGGGGGGCTGCCCACTGCCTTTTGAGGGGTGGGGGCGAAACCTGCGGTGTGGTGCGCTTGGTTAGGAGGAGTCATGCGAAAGGTCTTGTCACGATTTCCCCCTTTGCAGTATCGTGGTGATACTTCGGGGCATGGTAACATGTGTGGAATCATGTCTTGTGGGTACAGTTGCACACCTCTGATCAGAGTAAAACTATTCGAATAGCCGTGCCCGCGGTTATGGGCGATCAACCAGATTCACCGTGATTAGTCCCACATGCTTAAGTAATTTGACTTAATGAACTGGTGTAGTTCAGGTGGAATGGTTGGGCCTGTTCAACGTGGTTGTAGCGTTGTTCAGTGGAGATTTAATATTGCTTTAATTAAACAACTGTTTTACTGTTTTAAAATATAAAGGTTTTCAACTGCTTTTCTGCAAAGAGCCACAAGCCTCCCTTTGTCTCCCCTGTGCATGTTTGCATCATTGGTGTGGCTTGTTGAGTACGGTGGTTGTACTCAATCTTGCTATTTTTCCCCCTTTTCAGAAGTTTAGTACTTCTGAGTTGAAGATGAAGTTAGAGGACCAAGGCTCAGACCCCAGTTGAGTTTGCCTGTGGAGTGGAGCTGAAGCCCCCGCTAGGATCGTCTCTTTCCGCTGCTGTTTTCTTTTTGGTGTGAGGACTAAGTGCCTCTGTTGTAAGTATTTATCACTTTATTTACGTTTGGATCTGTTTATTGATTTGTCGTTTTGTGTACCCTGGTTGATGCCTGGACAGGGACTTAATACACAAAATGGTCTGGAAATTTGGGAAAATTTCCGGGCGTGACAGTGGCCCAACAGCAAACATGCAACACCTGGCTCAAGCACTTGTGGCAAAGAAATCCATCCTCCTAGGCAAGTTCTTACTTGGAGCTGTGTACCAAACACTAAGCCAATCAACAGCCAAACTTCTATTAGGGACCGCTGTCGGCTATGGAGGACCTTGGTGATTTCTATAGCTCTGGTTGAACTTATATATAATCAATGTAGCTGAAAGAAACCCCCTATACTCATTTAGCTTCCCATCGGACCATTCTGATGATGAAGAAGCTACTACCCACCGATGCATGTCTTTTGGTGAGGCAACATCGGCCAATCTAGGATCAGGACCATTGGCTGAAGCCATTCAAGAGTGGTTTGATCAATTTTACGATGAATTTTCCAAGAGCGCAAGAGTATGGTTCCCTTATGATTGTGTTAACACCAGAATTTGGTAAGCCTCGAAGTCCTCATCGGCCCAGGATCTATATCGGCTCGAAGCTAGTATCGGCCTAGAGTTCTACATCGGCCGATGGGGGTTATTTTAAACTAACCACCAATAGCAGTCGGATTCTTGTTAGATTCGAGAAGATCTTATCCAGAGAAGACCGAATTTGAGGAGGATGCGGTTTGTATCTGTTAATTAGGATAAGTTTGTTAGTTTCCTTCTTATCTTTAGGAAAGTGTGTTTAGTGTCCAATAAGGACTTTATATGTTTCCTTTTATCTTTAGGAAAGTTTGAGTCGTATTCTGTTAGGATTTTTGTTAGCCTATGGGTATAAATATGTAAGCCCGTAGTTCATGTAATTTTTATCTCACGATCAATACAACTTCAGCGCATCGCCAACCTTATTACTTTCGTCTTCTTCGGCGAGTTCATGCCCTTCTCGCGAGGGGTAAGTCTCGTTATGGCTGCCTGCGCTGTCGGGGCTAGGGCTTCGACGTTCTGATCTCGTCAACGTAAGCACCTACTATCATATATCTTAGTCAATCTGGTTTGGCTTCTTGATTTTGTCGTATCGGCTGAGATTCGCTTTAGGGTTTATGCCAGTATTGACTAAATCACCTTACTAGATTGGATTGGCTAAGGTATCTACCACCCTGAAAATCAGTCAAGGGTTTGATTGTCTAGGTCTTGCGTTTCTTTTCATACTTAGTGCTGCATCAGTTCGGTTTGACCTACTAAGTCGTGATTAGAACCGTAATCTCTAACCTGCTTGTTGGCTGCCAATAAGGGTTTCACCGGGGTTTCAACCGGTGAGTTATCTGGACGTTGCATCGGCCTAAGAGTTTTACGTATAGATTGGATCTGGCCGATGACAACAGAGTATTTATTGTTTATCTGCTTATTGAGAGTTTATGCCATCGGACTTCTGGCCGATGTGTGCTTTAATCTTCAGATCAATATTTATTTTATATTTGGATTATGCTATATCACATTGCTACATCATCATGTTATCGTCGGCCGATCGCCTCTATATAAATGTTTGCTTAGTACACAGCCGATGGTTCGAAACCCTAACTACATCGGCTGGTACCGGCATCGGCTGGGATTGTGCCATCGGCCCATCGGCTGATCGGTTGTTTTGGCTATCGGCCTATCGGCCGATACGTTTTTGCCCTATCGGCCTATAGACCTTCTGTTCTGCTGTTTTACATATCTTGTCAGTGGCAGGATCAAACTGACTGGCACGCCTGCGCTTCATCAATTTTAGGACCTGCACTAGAGCTAAGCAGATCTCCCAGGCCTTCGTGTGTCCGCGCGCCGAATCCACATCGGCGGTACAGATTTGGCGTCAACACATTGCTTCACAGATTATGAGCTCCCAGCCGATTTGAGGCTCAACGACATGAACGATGCAACCGATCCCAGCTCAAGGGAAAACTTTGTATCGGCCATCTCTCCATGCATCCTCCCAACAGGGGTATCTGAAGGCCGCAATGTCCCAGTATCAACATCGGTTGCAAGACAACTTGGCTTGGGTCAGCTTCCCATCAGCTTATATTTTTCCAGGAAAATTCAGACAAGGGGTGTTGTGACATCGGCTCTCCAGATGGATAGATCCTAAACATTGAGGGCCCTGTACTTGGTTCTCTAAGCCATGTAAACATCCATCTCCTGCGGAGCCAATTGTTTGATAAGTGGTGGAGTGAGTGGAAGAAGCATCTATTCCATCTATTGGCCAGCTTCTTCTTGACTACAGTCATCCCATCTCTCAGCCCTCAGGTAAACTACCCCTCTTCTCATTTTCAATCAACTTCAACCCATTGTCTTTAAAAAATCATCTAACTTTTCCTTTGCAGGTCCCAAGCACTCTGCCCCCAGCTCAAAGTGTAAGTGGCCAGCCGATTGTATATGCACCAGCCTTGATGCCATCAGGGGACCTGGCTCCATCTATCATTGGCTTTGCTGCTCCTACGGTGGCATCCTTGCTACAAGGCCAAATCAAAAAGCCGATACCCAAAGCTGGTGGGAAGCACAAGCAACCGGCTATTAAGAAGTTGACAAAGAAGCCAAAAGCTGCATCTCCAAAGAAACCTGCTGATAGCAATCCCCCACTTGACTCTGATGTCGAGGAATTCTTGGATGAAGCAATCATGGAAGAAGAAATCGATAAAGTTGCTGCCGATCAAACTGCAGCCGATCCAAGACCAGCCGATGTAGCTACTCGTCCAAGATCACTGGCCAAGTCAGACGTTCAAGCTTCACCCAAACCACGCCAACGCAGAACAATTCGCAAAGTGAAGGTAAGATACAATTCATCTTCATACTTAACCTTTCTTAATATATTACTAATGTTTTCTCTTTGTAGCCTAAGACTGTATTGGCTATGGCTAAGGACAAGCACTTCTCGATGCCCCCCTTGTCTCCAAGTCCTCAAGCTTCTCCAGTAGCATCAGTAATCTTCAAAACCCTTCAAGCTTGTTAACATCAGCCGATATATAAACATTTAACACCTGCTCCCTTTTTCAGCCAAGTGCTCCATCGGCTTCCCCTTATCAGCCAGCTCCAACCGATCAAGCTCGCTCTGCTGCTGATAGTCATCATGGAGAAGAACAGGAGAAAACTACTATTACGCCGATGGCCCAGGTAAACTTACCAACACACAATCGTTATCGGCCCAATCTTGTTCACTTCTAACCATCAGCTTTATCTTGTAGAATCTGGCCAATATGTTTTCCTTCGACATTAGGCAGTTCCTAGACGAAGATGATGAAGATACCACCAGCAAGGACAAATTTCCAATCTCTGAGAGTTTAAGAGCCCAACTGCTAGACATAGCCGATCAGCTTAATGCCTCCTTGGACGCCTTAGTTGTTGACAGTGGGTCGATCAGAAGTAGGCTACAAGAAATCCAGGATCAGCTGCCTGATGAAGTAATCGATGCCACATCTCGAGAAGTCTTCCTTGAATCCCATCAAATCAAGGTTCAAAGGGCAAGGCGAAGACTTGCAGATCGGCTTGAGCTCAAAGCCTTGGAATCAACCCCTCAAAGCAGCCGATAGCAAGTAAACGAGAATAAGGCCAAGCTTGATGAACTGACAATCGGCTCAGAAGCAACACAAAAACACATCACCAAGCTCAAACAACAAGAAGCCGATCTCTTGGCTAAACTTGAACAAACTCACAAGGAGATCACTCAAGAAAAACAGAAATTAGCCGATCTCCCAAAAGCCATTGAAGCCCAACAAGCAAAACTGAAAGCATCGGCTAAACACTTGGTAGCACAGAACAAAACTTTGAAGCCAGTCTCAGGAATGGATGCCAATGGCATCAAAATTATCGAAGAAGTTGATCACATCCGCCTACCAACGATATCGGCAATCCAAGCTTTCTTAGGTTGATGTAATAGTTCTAGGCTTTCGATGCACCTTGTCCTCAAAAATATTTTTGTGTAATATATTCATCGGCTTCTTAGCCAATTCTGGCTTTCACACTTGCATTTTTTCATGTCTTGTTGTATTTTTGGTCTAAGGGCGATAATACATATCGGTCATCTGAAGGCGTTGTTAACATGCATCGGCTTTGTCATACATCGGCTAAACAACTGATTATGAATTAATCCAAACACATGGGTAATAATTTTTTCAAATACTTTCCATTCAAAGCCTTTCCAAAAACTTCTCCATCTAGTCCTTCAAGCATGTACGCATTTTTAGGCACACAACAATGAATCTGATAGGGTCCTTCCCAATTAGGTGACCATTTTCCAAACTTATTATCTCTCGTCCCTATTGGCAGAATCAACTTTCAAACAAGCTCTCCTTCCTCGAAATTCTTTGGCACAACCATTTTAATGTAATGTCTTGAAACTCTTTCCTTATCTCTTTTGATTTTCTCCAAAGCACATAATCGGACATGTGCCAAATCTTTTAAGTCATCAATCATCAGACTATGATAACCATCGGCCGATAACTCATTTTGCAAAGAAATCTTTCTTGAGCCGATGTTAGTTTCCTAAGGCAAAATAGCCTCATACCCATAAACAAGCTGATAAGGCAGCACTTGTGTAGCTCTATGACATGACATTCAATAGGCCCACAGTGAATCGGCCAAAGTAGTATGCCACTTTTTAGGTTATTCTGCAATCTTCCTCTTAATCAACTTGATCAAACTCTTGTTAGAAGCCTTAGCTTGCCCATTAGCTTGTGCATAATAAGAAGAAGAATTTAATAACTTAATGCCCATACTATCAGCAAACTGAACAAATTCATCGACTACAAAAATAGATTCTTGATCTGTTGTTATTGTCTGTAGAATCCCAAACCGGTAAATTATGTGCTCCTTAACAAATTCAATAGCATCTTTGGAATCAACCTTCTTCAAAGGAATTGCTTTAACCCACTTTGTAAAATAATCTGTTGCCACCAAGATATATTTATGTCCTTTGCTTGATGATGGATTAATCTAATCGATCATATCAATCTCCTAACCTCTGAATGGCCAAGGCTTAATAATTGGGTTCATAGCCGATGTTGGTGCTCTTTGAACTGCTCCAAACTTCTGACAATCTTGACAACCCTTATAATATTTAAAGCAATCCTCCAGCATTGTCGGCCAAAAATATCCAACTCTCCAAAGTAACCATCTCATCTTGTGAGCCGATTGATGCGTTTCACAAATACCTTCATGAACTTCACACATGACAACTTTGGCTTCTTCCAGATTTAAACACTTAAGCAAGACTTCATCAATTGTTCGATAATACAAGTTATCATCAAGCAAAACATACTTCAAACCTTTATACTTCAATTTCCTCGACGCCGATTGAGAAGAATACTTCAAGTAATTGATAATATCATACCTCCAATCATCGGCATCAATCTCTGCAATCTCAATCTCCACATCTCTCAACATCGGCTTGTAACCCGATGCACCCTGAGCTAAGTCATTGGCCTCAACATTTTGCTCCCTAGGAATGCTTCATACTAATAACCTTGAAATTCTTCATCAACTCCTGGCACTTCTCATTATAAACCTTAAAGACTTCATTTTTGCATTCATACTCCCCTAACAACTGATTGATCACCAATAATGAATCTCCAATAATTTCAATACCATCAGCTTCAACATCTTTCAAAAGCTGCAAACCCTTGAGCACTGCTTCAAACTCAGCTTGATTATTTGTATAATAGGGTTTGATAGTAAAAGCAAACTCAAAACTTTCCCCCTAGGTGATATAATCACTAAGCCGATACGACAACCATGTGTGCAAACAGATCCATCAAAGAATAATGTCCAAGGCATCATCTCAACATAATCAATTGACTCACCTCGCTGTTGAATGATAAAATCGGCAATCACCTTAGCCGATTCATATCTAAGATCAGATTCTGTCAGAGCAAAAATCCACTTTCCAACTCTACCTTTCAGGGCTAGATCCGATATCATGTACTTTACTACATCGGCCTTGCAAACTATTATATACTCATTTGAAACTAGATAATGCCTCAACTTTGTACATGAAAAATATAAACATAAGCACAACTTCTCAACAGGGGTATACCTTGTTTCTGCATTCAAGAGCCTTCTGCTAAGATAAAATATTGCTCTTTCTTTTTCTTCAACTTATTGAACCAGAACTAAGCCGATAGACCTCTCATCGACTGGCAGGTAAAGCTTGAATGGAATCCCCTTCTGAGGTGGCATCAACACTGGAGGTGAACTCAAATATTCCTTGATATTATCCAAGCCTTCTACTATTTTTCTACCCAAACAAACTCTTGATTGGCTTTCAACCTTAATAATGGAGTGAAAGGCTTAGTTCTCCCTAACAAGCTAGAAATAAATCTCCTTACAAAGTTAACCTTGCCAATCAAGGATTGCAACTTGGTTTTATTTTATGGAGGCTCAATATCTTTGATAGCATTTATGCTCCTTTGTGTTATCTCAATCCTCCTTTCATGAAACAGAAAACCAAGAAACTATCCAACCGATACACCAAAAGCACATTTGTTAGGATTCATCTTTAAACCATACTTCCTTGTTCTTTCCAGTACTCTTCGTAAATTAGCTATATGTCAATCAATTTCTTTAGATTTCACAACCACATCATCAATATAAATTTCAACCAATACACCAATAAGATCATGAAATATATAATTCATAGCTCTTTGATATGTAGCACCAGCACTTTTTAACCCAAAAGTCATTACAACCCACTCATACAAGCCAATTGCACCAGAATACCTAAAAGCAGTCTTATGAACATCTTCCTCAGCCATAAAGATTTGATTGTATCCTGCATTGCCATTCATAAAACTAATAATCTTGTGTCCAGATGCTGCATCAACCAATAAATCAGCAATCGGCATTGGGTACTCATCTATGGGTGTAGCTTTGTTCAAGTCTCTAAAGTCAATACAAACTCTAAGCTTTCTGTTTTTCTTGATCACTGGTACTATATTTGAAACCCACTTAGCATATCGACAAGGCCTTACAAAATTGGCATCATAAAGTCTTGTAATTTTAGCCTTGATAGTATCATACATCTTTGGCTTGAATCATCTTTGAGGTTGTTTATATGGCCGATATCCTGGTTTAATAGGGAGCCGATGTTCTATATAGATCGGCTAAGTCCTGGCATCTCATGATACTCCCACGCAAAACAATCTTTATATTGTTTTAATAACTTAATTAATTTCTTTTTGAACTCATTTGATAATTTAGCACTTACAAATGTCGGCCTTGGTCTATCACCATCACCAATATCTATTTCTTCCAACTCATAGGCCAACATAAACCCTTGCCCCAATTTACCTTCAAAATCATCTACAGAGTCTTCTACATATGCATTAGGGTTGTCTTCTATGTATTCAAAGTAAAAGTTAGGGTTCTCCATCACCGATTGACTGTATATTATAATCGAATACTTTTAAATAATCTTCTTCCCAAACTTTTCCTGACAAACAATCAACTCCTTCCATCTCCCAAATAGATAAATCGGCAATACTAACATTAACTGATCTATCGGCTTGCATGATTTCTACCTGGTCTCCTTGCCACTGAATCAAGCTTTGGTGCATTGTTGAAGGTATGCAACAATTTGCATGTATCCAATCTCTTCCCAACAACAAGCTATATGATTCCTTTCCATCAATGACAAAAACTGTGGTTGGAATTATTTTACTGCCAACTGTCAACTCAACATTCAAAATTCCCTTTGTTTCTGATGAATTCCCTCCAAAATCTTTTAATACCATATTGGTCTTGATCAAATCTTCTAGAGTCTTCCCAAGCTTTCTGAATGTTGTGTAAGGCATCAGATTGACAGCTGCTCCTCCATCAACTAACATCTTGAACATCGGCTTCCCATTGACAAAACTCTTAATGTATAAAGGCCTTAAATGTCGATGCTCATCATCTTCAGGTTTCAAAGATGGCTTGCTCTGGAGATAGTGTCAGCTTTGCCAATGATCCTTCTATCTCCCCATCGGCTGCATGTATGTTGTACTCTGCCGACAATGCAAACACCATATTGATTGAAGATGAAGCTACAGCTTTACCTTTAGCAGATGCTGAAATCTTGTCGGCTTTGACCTCATCAACTGACACAATTTTAGACTTGATACGCCATTTCTTCCTAGTTCGTTGTAGCCGATGATCAATCTCTTCATCAACTTCTTGCTTCTGCTCTCAGTTTCTCAGCCGATGTACCCTCCTTTTCTGATTCTTGGTGAAAATAACAGATGGATACCATTAAGGATTTTGAACTTGCTTTTTTTGATCTTCATCTTCATCCTTGAAATAATCTTGATGAATCGGCCCCAAACATTGATGTACAGACAACCTTTTCTACATTGGTCGATTTTCCATCCTTGGACTGCTTGGTTGATGAGAACTATCTTGGCAAATTGCATCTGCATCACTGCAGCCTAGACAATCATTAATTGATGGCAATCTCATCCCTTCATTCCAGCAAAACCTAAAGAACTCACACCTCCAATGAGGATCAAAACAAGTTTTGTCATCTTGAGAATATGCTTGAGTATACTGTTTGTCTTGTCTCTTCTGGTACTTGCTGATCAACTTAGTAGAATTAAACTTGTTTTGCTAGTAAGCCCGATAATTTCTCCTATTGGCTTCATTGGTGTGGACCATGTTAACAGCAAAAGGATGATCTTCATTCTTTATTGGCTTCTTTCCATCATCAAACTTGATTCTACCTTGTTCTATAGTCGATTGAATCTGCTTCCTGAACTCCTTGCACTCATTTGTGTGATGAGATCCTGTGTTGTGCCATTTGCAATACTTCATTTTCCTTAATTCTTCAGCCAATGGGATCACATGACCTACTGGAAGTTGAATTTGTTTTTCTTCGAGCAATAGATCAAATATCCTATCGGTTTTGTTGATGTCAAAATCATATCTTTCTTTTTTGCCATTGTCCTTGACCCATTAGCAAACAACTATCTTCTTATTCCTTGACCACTCCGCCAAACCAATCTCTACGTCTTCATCTTCTGATTCTGAGTCATAACTATAAATATTGTTGACATTGTTGGTTTTCCTGATAAACCTTTTTGCCTCTTGGAATCTTTGCTCATGAGCCGAAACCTTCTGAACCAGATGAGCCAAGCTCTCAAAGTCTTGTGCAGAAAATCTCTCTCTTCTCGGCCTAAGCAAACGCTGGAAAGCCAAGTTAACAAGCTATGAATCGGTTAAATTAAGACTATAACATCTGTTTCTCATGTCTCTGAATCTTTGAATATAATCTGGAACCGATTCATCAGACTTCTGCTTGATTGATGTCAAGTCCGACAGCTTCATCTCTTGAACCCCATTGAAAAAGTATCTATGAAACTGTTTTTCTAAATTGGCCCATCCTTTGACAGAGTTGTAAGACAATGAAGAAAACCAAGTGAAGGCCAATCAGGACAATGACAATGGAAACAACCTAACCTTCAAAGCTTCCACAGCCGATGCTTCTTCACACTGTGCTAAGAATCGGCTGATGTGTTCATATGTAGAAACATTATCTTGTCCTGAAAACTTTGAGAAGTCTGGAATCTTGTATCGGCTTGGCAATGACACCTTGTCAAAATATTCTGGATCTGAATATCGATCCATGTTTTCACTATCCTTGGGCTTCAATCCAAACTACTCCCTAACTACCTCTGCAATCATACCAACCCATTGTTGTTGTTGTCCACCAAATTGTGGTATTTGATCATAATTGTTGAACTGAGGCTAATATTGGTATTGTGAAACAGGTTCTAATTGATATTGTTGAGGTGATATTGGCTAAGGCTGGAAGCTTGAACTTTGACCCAAGTAGGGTTGATGAGGTTAATATTGAAAATTTTGAGGCACCTCATGCATATATTGTGGTCCAGATGATGTTGATGGCAAAATTGGCTGCTAAACAGGAATCTGATTCTCTTGTTCCCCCATCGGCTGTAAGTTTTGAAAGATTCCAGCCAATGTTGGTGGTATAGTCTTTGGAACCTAATTTTGTTGAACTTGCTGAAATGTTTGCCCCCTAGGTACAAATTGTTGTTGCATTCCTGGAGAACCTAGAATCTCAGTCTAGATGGTCCTATATGGAGAAAACACATTGTTTGGGAAGTAAACTGGTCCTTTTGCCTTCTTCTCAACTATAGTCCCATCCATCACCTTTCTGACCACATTTGTTAATGTGTTAACTAACACATTGGATTTATTGATCAAGGCTTGATGCATTGCATAGTCCAGTCTGTCTTGTAATGAAACTTAGCCAATGCGATCTGACCGAATTGGCTGTAAGGTATAAGAATAATAATATTAAGCAAACCCTAAATATGCTCCATTAGCTGTAAATATAACAAAACATGTAATCTATGAATAAAAAATCTATATAATTAGATTATAGCCGATGAAATCATAATTAGGTTAAAATAGGTACCGTATCGGCTAATACTCTGATATAGCCTCATACAAGAATATCAAGCTAAGCAAATATATCGAGGCCAGCTTGATATATTTATCTGACATAATATCCTTTTATAAGGGGTAGATATAACATGAAAAACATGATTAAAATAATTTAAGTGAGGCTAAGTAGTTATGTCAAATAAGATCGACTGAAACTCCGATGAAACCCTTATTGGTAATCAAGAGACAGGCTAGAGATCATGGTTCTAATTATGACTAGGGCTGATGCAGCACAAAATATAAAAAGATGCATGATATCTAGACGATCAAGTCTTTGAATATTTTTCAGGGTGGTGGATACCTTAGCTAATCTAAGCCAATAGGCTGATTTAGCCGATACCGACAAAACCTTAAGCAAGGCTTGGCCAATACAAGTAAATCGAGTCATCGATTTAGGTTAGCTAAGTTATGTGGTAATTTAACAAGCCATACCTCCAGCTGAAGATCAAAACCGACACCCAACTCGAAGCAAGAACTCGTCGAAAAGTAAAGAGAAAATTGTGGCGATGCACTGAAAGTGTTTATTAAACTGTTGTCGTTTCTTACAATACTTCGGGCTTATATTTATACCCACATACACAAACCTTGTCCTTGTTGGACACTGCCCAAAACTTTCTTAAATAGACAAGTCCTAGGTGGACTCTTACCATAATATTACAAAAAGAAAATTAACTCTGATTCCTAATTAATAGATACAATTGCTTTATCCAGACTCAATTCCTAATTGGCAATATCTTCAAGCCCTTCTCCGAAACCTACATAAAGCTAGGCTACCTGTATCAGCTTATCCGAGTCCGATTCAGATCACCCATATCGGTTGCCCAAGTCCGATTCCATATCGGCCAATACGGTTCCAACCGATGTGCTGTCTGTTCCTGGAAATCACATTATCCGTTCAAATCCGCCTTAGATCCGATCTTGATTGTCGGCATATCTTTACCAAATTTTGCTGTTAATAGGAGCATGCAAAGTTATACCATTTTTCTTTTCATAAAAATTCCCAAGGACTCGATAGAGAGGAGTAATGTTTCTTTCATTAGGCTATCTCTGATTCATCAATTACTTAGATGACATGTGTTCCTATAGATATGTGTTCACAAGCAACAAGTAACATGCGAGGAATAAAGAGTATGCAAGTCATTTTCAGGAGAATCATATACTCTAGTTGAAGCATCCAAGTTCATTTTAATCTTGAGTTTAATTTTTTTTTAGATATTTTCTATGGTGAGAACAGATTAAACTCAAATGAGGGAGTTTCAGGAAAAGAATGCGCAAACCATCGCTCTGTGTGAAGTGGAAGACAGGGGGCTCAGGGATGGTTTAGCTAACCCTTGGGTTCAGCCGACCCTTCCCTAGTTCCAGTCGCCTTGCTCCTTCTTGTATAAGCTCCGGAGTTGTGGTGCAGCTCAAAGGTGGGAGATCTCGTTGTCTACATGACAGGAAACATGTGAGATCTCCCCCATACTTGTTCTTGTACCTGGGTACTTATTCAAACAAAAGGATGAAAACAAAAGGGACTCAACCGGTTGCAAATCGGATAGCCCCAATCTTTATTTTGTTTAATTGGAATGAAACTTATCTTGAAACTTACCTTGAGTCCACATGGGGACTGTGTGCGCGAAAGCTGGGGAGGTGACGTCGCCACCCATAGGTCATTTATTCATAAAAACAAAGAAAGAGTAAAAATAAAAGAGATTCTTACCTGTTTGTAGTGACATGTTGTCCCATATGTCCAGTGTGCAGTTGCAACAACATTGCTTCTACCCACATTAACACATAGTTGACGGCTACCTAAAGTGGTGCTGCATGATATCTCTGGATGCCTTCAGTTGTGTACATCATTTCTTAGTAGACCGTTCGTGCAAACTCAAGGGTTGCAGTCTGTCACCTTTGGCAGCAAGTCATCCCGTAAGAAGTCATTTATCGGTAGTTCCTGCATGTTAGTGAATTGCGTGCACGACAAATGACCCGCTACATAATTTTCTACTCCTTATCTTCAATTTCAAAATCGAACTTGAGGAGTAGAAGTACCCATTTGATTAGCCGAGGTTTTGCATCTTTCTTAGTGAGCAAATATTTTAATGTAGCATGATAAACTATAACTTTTGCTTCGACTAAGTAAGATCTAATTTTATCAAAGGCAAAAACAACGGCAAGGAACGCTTTTTTTCACATATGTTGCAATATTTTATCTGAGCTCCAAACACAGTTTTACTAGCATATGCTACAGCATGATTTTTCTTACTTTTAGCTTGACCAGGAATGATCCTAAAGGCATCATCACTAGCATTGCACATGGTTTCAAACGATTACATCCAATCAAGGGATTTAATGATTGGTGTTGAGATGATAGCTTCTTTCAGGATGTTAAAAGATATTAAGCACTCATCAGCAAAGTTAAAAAGAGTATTCTTAGCTAGCAGGCAAGTTAAGGGTCTAGCAATTAAAGAAAAAAATCTTTAATGAACCAACGGTAGAATCCCTGCATGATCCAAGAAGCTATGGACTCCTTTAACTTTTGTATGGTCGATTTTTTAAGCGCGACCAGTTATGATCTGCCTACAAACTATAGGGGTCCTCGTATAGAAAAATCCTTTTTTGCATGTGGTTGTGGTACCCATCTGGGAAGATTCTGATTTTTACGAACACTGGCTCTAGGCAGCTTGTCTACTCGCCACAAAAAAGGCTTCTAGCCACTTGGGAAAAGCTTTTCTGTAGTAGTGTCTGAGCGTGATTTTGAAGACGAGCATGCAGCCAACCGGTGGGAGCCCGTTGCAATATTGTAGGTATTCGAGGAAGTTGGTGCTATATTGCATGAAGATGAGTCACCTCACAACACCCTGCACAACGGCGATTAGTGCGGGGATGACCACTTGCTTTGGCGGGGAGGTGTCGGCAGGAAAAATTAAAGCCTACAAATTAACCCCCGTCCGCATCACTCGCCCTAGAGTGACTCAGATGGCACCCAGGATCGGCAGCCAACACCCCTCTCCCTCCTCTCCCCGGCATGAGCTAGGATAGCGGCAACGGGGCTTCTTCTTCCATGACGACACTGGATAGCTGGGGCACTGTCACGCCCGGAAATTTTCCCAAATTTCCAGACCATTTTGTGTGTTAAGTCCCTGTCCAGGCATCAACCAGGGTACACAAAATGACAAATCAATAAACAAACCCAAACGTAAATAAAGCGATAAATACTTACAACAGAGGCACTTAGTCCTCACACCGAAAAGAAAACAGCAGCGGAAAGAGGTGATCCTAGCGGGGCTTCAGCTCCACTCCACAGGCAAACTCAACTGGGGTTTGAGCCTTGGTCCTCTAACTTCATCTTCAACTCAGAAGTACCAAACTTCTGAAAAGGGGGGAAAATAGCAAGATTGAGTACAACCACCGTACTCAACAAGCTACACCAAAGATGCAAACGTGCAAAGGGGAGACAGAGGGAGGCTTGTGGCTTTTTGCAGAAAAGCGGTTGCAAATCTTTATATTTTAAAACAGTAAATAGTTGTTTAATTATGACAGGATTAAATCTCCACTGAACAACGCTACAACCACGTTGAACAGGCCCAACCATTCCACCTGAACTACACCAGTTCATTAAGTCAAATTAATTAAGCACGTGGGACTAATCACGGTGAATCTGGTTGATCGCCCATAACCGCAGGCACGGCTATTCGAATAGTTTTACTCTGATCAGAGGTGCGCAATTGTACCCACAAGACACGATTCCACACAAGTTACCATGCCCCGAAGTATCACCACGATACTGCAAAGGGGGAAATCGTGACAAGACCTTTCGCATAACTCCTCCTAACCAAGCGCACCACACCGCAGGTTTCGCCCCCGCCCCCTTACCAGTAGCGGGCAGCCCCCCCTCGTGCCACGGTGAATCCGGCAGCCGATCAACTGGTATATCCCCGACCGACCCAACTCCGTCACGCCCACCCTTGCCGGGGAGCGTCGGCTAGGAAAGAGCTATGCTACGAGTCCAGCAGTTGCCCATTCTTACTTGTGGTAAGCACTGTTAGTCTTCCAGGGTTTCCCATGAACCGGTCCTTAATTGCCATGGGTGCGACCAGCAAAACCTTGCACCCACAGCCACCATTAGGTCATATTTTAGTTGGATAATTACGACCAATAAAACATGGTCGGGTGCCTCGAGCAAACCGCTCGTTAGAAGCTAATGTGAACAGTGTAATTATCCCATTAAATGAGCTAGTGGTAATTAAGCATGGCTAAGCATATATAATTCTAGCAAAGTCAACATAAGTGACTTACGCTAGTCAAATTATCACCCATAGTTAACAAAGGACGGTTTAACAAGTAAACATGGCACAAGCGGACGGATAGGTAAACCCTATTCCCATGTAATTAGCAAAACATGCACTTTATTTGCAAATGTAAAACATTTCACAAAATAGGTACAACATGCTCAAGGGGGAATGTGTGACTTGCCTTGCTTCTTCAAACAATCTTCCGAACTTCTTTCCTCGCGAGCTTGAATTTTTGAAACGGCGGAATCTACACACTGGCACGCAAAACGAGGAAAAACTCTAATAAAAACCAAGTAAACAGTACATAAAAAGTAAACAAACATGTAGAGCTCTATTTTAGATGAATTTTGCAAGTTAAATGGCTCAATTTGGAGTTCGTATGAATTAGATATGAATTTTAGAAGTTTTGAGCCATTTAAATGAATTTCTGGAAATTAAATCGATTTATTGGGCAATTATTAATTAATTTTACAAAGAAAAGGACTACGCTGACATCATCAAAGGGAATCGGCGCCGGAACGGCGGGTCCCACGTGTCAACGGGTCAAGGGGCGGCTGATCCACGGTGGACCAAGTCCACGTACGCACGGGTGCGGACGCACCACGTGGCGCTGACGTGGCGGCCACGGCGGATGGAAGGGAGGAGGTAGCGCCGACGTGGACGCCAACGTGGCGAAACCGCGGGCGACCACGTGGTCTGGGTGTGGACCGGATTAAACAAACGGGGCCCACGAGGTCTGCGACACAAGGGTCGGCGAACCGGAGAGGAAAAGGAGGTAAAATGGACTTTGTAGGGGAAAGGGGAAAAATTAGGCTGAGAGGAAGGTAAACTAGACTTGTCGAAAAGGTTAACATAAATGGGCCGGTGGCCCTAGAAAACTAGAGGGGCCACGAGGGGGCAAAATGGGCTTTTGCGAGGAGAAGGGAAAATGGGCCGAGGGAGCTAAAATAAACTTCCTCGGGAAAAAGTCATAAGGGCCGATCAGAGACAATGGGCTTCACTGGAAAATGGGCTGAGGGAGCCAAGTTAGACTTTGATGAAGAATAGGGTTAATAGGCCGATGGCCCAAAGGGGAAAGGAGGGAGGAGAATTGGACTCCTCGCAAAGGTGGCGCCAATCGGGCCGGCGGCCCAACGGAGAAGGAGGAGAGAGAAAAAGGGATGCGAACTAGACTTCGCGGAAAAAGGATGAATGGGCCGAGAGGGGGGATTGGCCGGCCGGAGAAAAGGGGGCCGGCCTCTAGGCCGGTCCGACCAGGCGGCTCGGTACGGCCCATCGGCCGAGGGCGCGGCCGAGGCGGTGCGACGGCGAGCGGCCACCGGCGGCAGCTGGCGACGCGGGAGCGGCGGCGCGCTGCGCGGGATGCGGCGGAAGGAGGAGGGGAAGAGAGGGGGAGGCCGAGGCTGAAGCGCCGTAGGCGGCCGGGAAAGGGTGGCGGCGACGTCACTTCGGGATGGCGGTGCGGATGGCCGTCCGGCGCCGGACGCCGAGCGGGAGGTGGCGGCCGGGGCGCGGAGCAGCACGGCGAAGCCGAAGGGGGCGGCGGATTTTAGCGTTGACGGCTAGGGCAGCGGGAGTGCGGTGGCGGGCGGCAGTGCATGGGCGGAGCGCGCGGAGAGCGAGGGAGAAGGCGGCGAGCTCGGGCAAGGAGGGGAAACGGTGGAGGGGAGCACGAGCATTATTTTTATAGGGGGGGAAGGCGCGGGTTGGCCGAGGATGGCCGAAATAAGCGGGCAAAGTGGCCGACGGAGTGGGGAGAGAGAGTGAGGCGGTTGCGGGCGGATTTGGCGCCGATTCGGAGGGGAAACGTGGGGGAAAGAGGGTGCGGGTGCGGGAGGCGACGCCGACGGATCCATGCACGCGCGGAGGGGCGGGAAGAGGCCGGAATGAACGGCGACGTGGGGGCATGGCGCCCGGTGATTGCGGCGGGAGGTTGAAGGAGATGCTGACAAGTGGGCCCCACCTGTCAGCAGCTCGGGAGAGGGGAGGGGGCAAAACAGACTTGCGTGAGGGAGGAAACCAGTGGGCGGGTGGACTAGGCCGCGCGAGGGGGAGAGAGGCGGCCCGAGGAGAGAGGAGCGACGCGGGCCGCACGGGAAGGAGGGCGTGGGCCGCGGGGAGGAGAAGACGGTTTTGGGCCAAAACGAAAAAGAGGGTTTTTAAATTGTTTTCTATTAATTTAATTGATTAAATGATCTTTGTGACTTTAAAATTACTTCTTTAGCTCCAAAAATTCACGAAAAATTTTGGAGAGTACTTTAGGGCACAGAGAATATTAAAAAAATATTTTCGGCCATGATTTTTAAAGGAAAATTTTAATTTCCTTGCTAATTTCATTTGATTAATTACTCTTAATTTTTATTAAATTTCTGGAAAATATATTATTAGACAATTTTTAATCCCGATCGAAAATCGGGGCGTGACAGGCACCAAGGCGCAACCTTGGAGGTGGAGTCGGCACCACGCTGCCCAGATCAGGGCCTTCATGGTTGGATCCGGCGAGGCGAGGCCGACAAGCGTCATGCTAGTGGTGGAGGGTGGCGGTAGCGTACCAGGAGGCATTGGTCGGCTGCTGGAGGTAGTGGAGGCGTTGGCAAGGCGGCAAGCGGCGGTGAAAGTGGCGACCAATGGAAAGCAGTGCTCGAGAATGCATTGCAGGCAGTGGTGGCTGCACCCTGGGCAGTAGTTCCACGACCACTCGGATCTGTTCGATGAGGGGCAAACTGTGGCGGTGACAACGACAACTGTAGTGTTGGTGCGACCGGAGACCTCCATGTCCGATCGGCGGCTGGTGCAATAGCGAGGCCTGGAGTTTGCAGTGGAGGCGGCTTGTGCGACTGGATCTGGCAGCTTTGATAGATCTAGTCCGCACCCCTGCAATGAGGCGGTGGGAGGCGTGCGCGGTGAGGCCCGTCATGCTGTAGGTTTGGACGGTGGCCCATTGACGATGAGGGGAGACCCTGCGAGGCAGTGCCATTGTAGGGCAGTGGGGTAATTGGGGTCAGTGTCATGTGATGGGGGCGGGAGGCTCATGGACTTGCTAACCCTGCGCATGTGGGAAAAATGGTGACAGGCTTATCGACGACTCGCTAGAGTTGACTGGCGTGCGGACCACTAGTTCTATCAATGGTTGTCTGGCTGTGCATTGTTGGTGCAGTTGTCATGTGCCGAAGGTGTTCGGATGGCGGTAGTTGTTAGAAACATTGCAGACGTGGTGGCACGTGAGGGAAGGATTTTTCTGGGTGAAAGCCTATTCTGTTTCCAGGCTGGCAGCGGTGACACCTTCGGGTGACATAACACTGTTGGGGATGTCGTAGTGACTCCTCTTGCTTGGTGGAACCCTTGGGTGAAAATCGTGCATTGGGTTACCAGGACGAACGATGGCGGCATCCTCGACATCACAACCTTCTTGAAGGCATCGTTCTAAGGGTCCATTTCCGGCCAATATCTTCTTCAGACAGGATGTCCTCTTGTGGTGGCACTTTTGTCCATCACAAGATGGCCACGTTGGCGGGTCTGTGTGGGGGAGAACAGATCCATCTTCCCTGCCCTCTCCCTCTCCAACTCAAAGACATGGATGGAGTTGAGTGCAATAGGGATGCAACGCTTCTGTTTGTTTCTAAGTGGGCTCTTTCGGTGGTAGGCGTTTGGTGGTGTTGTTGTTTGTTTTTCTCCTGATTATAGCCTCCCATGGCTATGGTCTTGTAATTTTTTTCTGCTATATCAATATGAAACCTCGCACTATCTTGTGCGGTTCGTTAAAAACAAAAACTCTTGTCAACAAGATAACTGGACTGACAGTGTAAGCTGGATAAGGAGCTGTTAGTAAAATAAAAGAAGCAACAAAAAAAAATTCAAGTCAATACTTTTAAGTTTGAACTCTTACCAATTTAAAAGCCTGCCTGAAAATAAGAACACTACTACAGAACTCATCATCGTGAATGGCCTATCCATGTCAGGGGCTTGCCAACCGTCACACCGGTGTCACCTTTGACGGGCCAGAATAAACATAGACAAAGATGTACACGCACAGGCAATTTCCATAGCCCTTTAGGCCAAGCCCGTCACGATGACACTCATTCGTAATGGGCTTATGTTGCGGCCCAACAAAGATAATCTTTGTCGGGCCAAAAAATAGCCCCGTCACAGATGACATTCATCGGTGATGGGGTCAAACAAAGGCCCGACAAAGATAACCATCTAAGCCCGTCAACGATGAGTGTCATCGATGATGGCACGGCCTTAAGGCCTGACAAAGATAGCGATAAAGCCCGTCACCGATATTCATTTATTGGCCGTTACCAATATTTATTTCTCACTATAAATACTCCAACTGTCCAAAAGAATGGTTATCCCACTGTTCACATTTGTGGTGGGAGGTGTTGGGGGGCAAATTTTGTCTTTTTTATTAAAAAAACAAAAAATTCAGAAAAAGTCTGTTTAGGTATTTGGAAAATAATAAACTCCCTACAAATTTGGTAATACTTATGTTACAAAAAAGTTATCTAATATTTGTTCACTTTTGTAGCGATGGACCAAAGTTGGTGGATGTACAAAACTACTCGATATAGCAAAGAGTATAAAAGTGGCGTCTCAAATTTTATATACATCGTGGAGAAGGAGAGGAAAAGAAGAAACAACAATTACATGACTTGTCCATGTGCAGATTGCAGAAATAAGAAGATGTTTGATAGCAAAGTAGATGTACACACTCATCTAATACGTCGAGGATTCATAAAGGGCTACACAAGTTGGACGAAGCATGAAGAGCAAGAATCAGTTGATATTGCAGAAGTTGCGAGTAGTGGCGCACAAAATCAAGAAGATGAAGATGAACATGACATGTTTGCCCCTTCTCCATTGGGCGGCGAAATGGTTGATATTGATCATGATCTACTACAAGACATGCTACATGATGTTGAGGAGCCAGCTTACAACGAGGGAGATTTCATGAAGTTCACTAGGTTGGTCAGTGATTTAGAGACATCTCTATACGACGGATGCAAGTCAAAGCACACAAAATTGTCAACAACCCTAGACCTAATGGACAGAGAAGAGTTTCACAGAACTTTTGGATATATTGATAGGCATGCTTCCTGAGTAGAAAACATTGCCCAAGACGACATATGAAGCAAAGCAGGCTTTGTGTCCTTTGAGGTTAGAGGTTCGAAAAAATTCATGCTTGTCCAAACGACTACGTATTGCACCACAAGAAATATGTGGACTTAGAGTCTTGTCCTGTCTGCAAGGCCTCTCGATACAAGCAAAAGAGAAGTTCCGACGAAGGAAAAAGTCAAAGAGAGGTGGTTCGGCGAAGGTTGTGTGATATCTACCTATCGTTGATCGTTTCAAGAGAATCTTTGTCGATCCCAAGGAAGCGAAGTTAGTATGTTGGCATACCACAAAGAGAAGGAACGATGGTATGCCAAGACACCCTGCAGATTCGATTTAATGGAGGAATATCGATTGAAAATACCCAGAATTTGCAACTAACCCGAGAAACATGAAGCTATGTTTGTGTACGGATGGCATGAATCCTTTCGGATATATGAGCAGTTCTCACAGCACCTGGCCAGTTCTTATTGCAAACTACAACCTACCGACATGGTTCTGCTTCAAAAAAAATACATTATGTTATGCTTGTTAATTCAAGGACCGAAATAGCCTGGCAATGATATTGATGTATTCTTGAAGCCTGTTATAAATGATCTAGAAACACTCTGGAAAGAAAAAGTGCAAACTTGGGATACGTATGGTCAGAAGAATTACAATCTTCATGTTCTACTGTTCTGCACCATTAACAACTACCCCGCACTTGGTAATCTTTTTGGACAAACTGTCAAAGGAAAGAAGGCTTGCTCCTACTATATGGAAAATAGACGTAGTAAGTGTCTGAAGAAATCACGAAAGATGTTTTACATGGGTCATAGGAGATGGCTCTCGCTACGTCACACATTTAGAAGAAAGAAGAAAATTTTCAACGGTAAGAGAGAGCTTCAACCTGCTCCCGTGGACTTGACCGGAGATAACGTGCACAACATGGTCAAGGACATAACTAATGAGTTTGGGAAGAAAAGAAAACGTGGTAAGGAAAAGAACATGGGTATCTAGAAGAAAAGATTCATATTTTGGTGTCTACCTTACTGAAAAGATATTGAGGTCCGTCATTGCATTGATCTCATGCACGTAAAAGACAATGTGTGCGAGAGTTTGGTCGGGCTACTTGGGATTAACATATGCCTAGATCTACAGGAGATGAATATTTGAAGTGAACTCGCGCTAGTAACTAATCCGGACACAGGAAGAGTGTTCCTCCCTCCAGCTTGCCACACCTTGTCGAAGGATGAGAAGATGCTAATGTTATCCTGCTTGAAAGATATAAAAGTTCCATCTCGCTATTTAGCAAGGATAAGTATGTTTCGTTGGATAATCTCAAACTGTTTGGAATGAAGTCCCACAATTGTCACGTGCTAATCACACAGCTCTTACCAATTGCTATAAGAAATATTCTTCCACCCAAAGTCCGCCACACGATCATGCGGCTGTGCGCCTTCTTCAATGCAATCGGCCAGAAGGTTATAGATCCCGAAGATCTTGATGGGTTGCAGGCAGATTTTGTCAAAACTCTTTGTCACTTGGAGATATATTTTCCACTGTCTTCCTTTGCTATTATGGTTCATCTCCCTATTCATCTTGTGAAGCAAACAAAATTGTGTGGCCCAGCTTTTCTAAGAGAAATGTACCCGTTCGAGAGGTACATGGGAATTCTGAAGTCGTACGTTCGAAATAGAGCAAACCCGTAGGAGAGCATCATTGAAGGATACATGACTAAGAAGGTTATTGAGTTTTGCGTTGAATACATGTCCGAGACCGATCCTATCGGAGTTCCAAAGTCTTGTCATGATGGAAGGTTGTCAGGTGTTGGCACAATAGGCAGAAAACGAATTGTCCCAGATTAAGACGCCGATGCCTAGGCCCATTTCTCGATGCTCCAACATATTGCAGAAGTTGCCCCATATTTTGAGGACCATTTAGCGAAGGTCCGACTGGAGAACATGGGTCGAGCGGATATGTGGATCAACAGAAAACATAACTCTCGTTTCAATGAATGGTTCAAGAATCGTATTGCAACGTCAACTGATGCGCCGCCGTCCCTGACCTCCCCCAAGCCCGAAGCCACCGTCCCCAAGCCAGGTTCCACCGACCCCGTGTGACCTTCCCCGAGCCCGACGCTTCCATCCTAAGGGCAAGCGCCACCGACCCCAACCTCCACCGAGCACGACGCCGCCTCGTTCTCCACCGAGCTCGGCCGTCGCCACCTCATTCTCCACCGAGCTAGGCTGCCGTCCTCACCACCGCCGCATCGCCCTTCTCCGAGCCCGGTCGTCGCCACTTCATCCATCGACCTCCATCGGTTGGTGAATTTTTTTGAATTGCTAGGATAATTAGTGAATTATTTGGATATTTTGTTGGTGAATTGGTGAATGTGGTGAGCTTTTATGCATGTATGATGAATGGACGCGATAGTGACTTGGTGAATTTAGGGTAATATGCTGCAATTTAGTGAACTTAGGGTAATTTAGTGAATTTAGTGAATTTAGATACGTGATTTAGTGAATTTAGGGTAATGAGCATGAATTTAGGGTAATTTATTGAATTTAGGGTAATTTCTTAGTGTATTAATACATATATGTCACTAAGTGCAATTTATAGTAATTTCCTATGTATGTATTGTATTTTGCGATATTTAAATTTGTAGGAAATGTCAGCGACAACTTGTGTAACCATGTCTGGACGTAACCCAAGAACTGCAAATAGGCAACCTAGGGAACGGTTAACGATAACGGATGTTGATGACGAAGGATTCTCGATGGCTCCAGCGTCAGCAGTGAAGAGGTTTGCAAGTGTATGCGGAGTCTTAGGAAGATGACACTTCAGCATCCTATTGGACGATGTTAAGGAAGTGCTAGATGAGGACAGATGAGGACAAGGAGACTACTTGGGAGAAGTTCAAGGAGTCCTTCGAGTACCCTCGAGACAACAAAAACATTTTGAAGCATTGTGCACTCCAAAATATGGGCAATTGTTAGAAAAATTTTAAGACAAAGCTCGTTAACGAGTTCACACTCAACCCCATCCACCCAACACCATTTGGAACATACCCATGGATTACGGAAACCATTTGGGGCTAGTTTGTGGCTGCAAAAACAACTCCTGAATTCCTGGCAAAAAACGAGGCTACCCAACAACTCTAGGCTAAAAACAAGCACCCACACCGGCTTGGTACTGGAGGATATAGTGGGAGGCAAGAGCAATGGTGGATGGAGGATGAGGCTGCTGCACAATCTAACACCCTGCCACCATTTGCTGACATCCCAGACGATCGAGAAAGGAATTGGGCAAGGGCACGGGCTATTAAGAACAGCGATGGAACACTTATATTCCCAAATGTCGATGATGACCGAGTGTACTACCACATGGTGAGTTCTCGATATCGGAAAGTAAATCTGGATATCTCTTTGTATAGTAGGAATGATTTAATATGACTTCACTGTACTGTAGGTCGAATATGATGCTGAGAGACAGTCGTCGCAAGAGGTGTACTCACAAAGACACGAGGACGACATCCTCACAAAAGCGTTTGGCAACCCAGAACATCCTGGACGGACAAAAGGCATTGGCTCTAAGTTTCATGAAAGATTGGATTGCCCTAGTACTCATGGCAGTACAGGAGGCGGAAGCTGATTAAGGCGAAGAAAGAGAAACCCTTGAAAGAGAAGATCAGAGCCGAACTTAGCTCGAACTTTGATTAGAAACTTTCTCATGTGGAGGCACGCATCAGGGGAGAGCTCCAGTAGCAGAACGTCACCCCCGCCCTCGCTCCTAGAGTACAAGCGAGTCCCACACAACGACGAAGCAGTTGCGCATCAACTGAGTCGGCATAAGAACAAGAACCAGTTCCCGCCGCAGTCGACCATATGACGGTAAAAGCATGATATCATGCACATGTTGTCTTAACTAACCCATCTATTATATCCTATTCTAAGAATGTGGATGAATCTATCGCAGGGACCCACACAAAGCATCCTAGAAGTTAGGGTGACACAAACGTTCTCGTCCGTCACCTCCAACGGAGTCACTTTCAAGCCTACCCTAGAAACCAAAGTGCACGAGACGGATTTAGTGGCTGGCCATGCTAAAGTCCAGGTGGACATGATTAAGGACAACTGGGTCAACTGGCCTCTGGCTATCCCACCAAATGACAAATTTTTACCCTTGGAGCTGCACGTGGGACCTTTATTCAATGGCCCAAGAACCAAATTGTCATAACAATGGTTCCTAGGTCTAATGCACCAAGTCATCCACCGCCAAGACCCGCTCCAGCTCCTTTAGGCCCTCCTGCCATCGAAGACCTACCACAGGATAATATCCCTTTACAAGATGATACAGATTTTTGGTTTGATCCTATGGAGGCCGATGACATGGCTAACATTCCCCCTCCTTTCAAGAAGAGAAAGACACATTCTTCTCCACCAGTGGTATCTAGCAAAAAGGCTCATGGAAGGGGGAAAGGAAAAGGAAAGGTGCAAACCTTGCTCCTAGCTCCCAAGAAGCTAGATCTCAGCAAGGAGGTATCAGTTCCTCCTAAGAGCCTAGCTCCGACAACCTTCCAATTAGGCATGCCATTGGTTGGAGAACACAAGCTAGCCAAGATGGGTCCGACTTGCCGAGAGTTGCGCGGATACTACATGGAGAGGTCAAACCCAAGGAGAAAGAATAAAGAGACGGATATAATGGGCCATCACAGTGCAGAGTCATTTCTTGGGCCAACTACCTATATTGTGGTAGACTTTAAGGATCTCTTTGACCATGTCAGGCTGCGAGCAGTGGACACCAATCTCCTTAAATGTTACATGTTGTAAGTATTGATGAGTACAAAATATGCTAATAACAATCCATATAGAATGCTTATAAAGGTTATTGTCTTGCTTGTAGGTTCAGTTGGAAGCAGGCACAAAGAAACAAAATCCAAGTTGGCTTCCTAGATCCAACCCAAGTCAACAAGACAGCTGTGCAGAATACATTAGAATCGTTGACAACTTATGTCAAGGACTGTTTGTGGGCCCGCCAAGACAAAGGCTTCATTCTGTTAGCTCATAATCAACAGTAAGTGTGTTACCTAATTCAATAGAAATCCACAACGCGTATAGCTTTAGAATTTAACTTGTAATATATTAATGCCACAGGTTTCATTGGATTCTTTTGGTCATAGTGTCAAAGTGGAGTAAGGTCTACTACCTTAACTCTAAAATTAATGAGAAATACAATTTTTCGACGCTTGAAGCTGCATTAAATGATGCGTGGGCCTAATATGTGCAAAAAGCAACAAGCATAAGGAAGGACGTCCCGACCTCTATCACCACAAAGGCTTCACATGCCGTCAACAAGTTGGTGAAACTTGTGGTTTCCACGTGTGCCATAACATGAATGCTTTGCTGGATCAGATGACACACTAGATCTTGAGGTTTGTGCTCACCAAAAAAAAGCTATTAGATCAATTGTGTATACACACACACACACACACACATATATATATATATGTATGTATGTATATATATATATATATGTATGTGTATATATATATATATATATGTATGTCTCTCTCTCTATATATATACACACACACACACTAACTTGGTGCCTCACTTGTAGAAAAAAGTTAACAAAATTCCGCCACACAACTTCGAATATATTAGAGAGGAACTAGTTGCCTTCATACTTGCGAAACTTGTATCTTCAAAAGGAAGCTTTAGAATAAAGTAGCTCGGCCAAAATTTGTTGAACATTTTTCAATGCTTGTCAAAAACATGGGATTGTGTAATATTTATGTATATATTATATGTAATACAATCTCTGATGTTAATGTATATATTTGCAATACCAAATTATAACTTGGTTATGCAGGTTTTGATGCTTCACTCTTGAAGATACATATTGATTGTTTGGTGACTATGAATGTCGATGTGATTGTCAATGTATGGATTGATGGCATATGTGAATGGATATGTGAATGGAGTTTGCTGTGAATGGCTGTGTGAATGGGTTGCTGGGAAATGGAATATTTTGCGGCGGACATGGCTAGCAAAGGTCTGAGGCTAGCAAAAAAATAAATTTTATTTTTTCTGATAAATTACTAATCAGTGACGGGTTAGAAAAAATAACTGATGTCAATTTGCATATCAGACGTTGGGTCTAACATAGAGCCCGTCATGGATGAGTCATCCGTGACGATCCCCAAACCATACCGACAAAGGTGACCTAGTCATCTTTGTCGGTTCGTAGTAGGGGCCCGTCACAGATGACTCATCGATGACGGACCATAGTTTGACTCCTCTGCTGGGTCAAACCTATCGGTGACAGGCTTTAATATTGGCCCGACAAAGATAGCTGTCATCAGTTACGGGGGCCAGTCCGACAAAGATGACTTTTCATATCACTGACCTTTAATTCATGATGGAGCCTCTCACCGACACCGATGAGAGTTCCCGCCTAACACAAATGAGCTGTTCCGTGCTAATGGAACTAAATGAAAAATACAAGTGCAATTTAAATTAGGCTTTAAAATTTAAATTTTTCGTGGTACCATATTTTGATAAGGTAACAAACTCAATTATCTTCTTACCATCTCTACCTTACATAAATTTAGAAGTGCCAAAAGTAAAAAACACTATCAAACTTTGGAAATATTCCAAACTAAACATATCCAATGCTACCAAAATTTTGTAGCACCAAAATATTCCAAATTTTTATAGTGCCAAATATTGGTTAGGTTGATTTTGACAATAAAGTGAACAAGCCCTTAGCTTGAAACATTAAAGTCGTAGAGATAGATTTTCATTATAAGTACTTTTACAATATTACAATTTTCTTAGATCGTTATATTCTGATAGAAAAATAACGTTCCAAGTAACATAACAAAACCAAATAAAATCAATAGATCATATATTTAAGTACGGTGGTAATATCATATATATATAAAGTGTTTAGATCATCAAGTGATGCATGTTTGTATGTTTTTTTCACTGTGTTACCTCTATTTATAACCCCAGTACAAATTAAATTTATATTTGCAGTACCTTTTCCACTAATTCAATGTGGATTGCAAGCATCGAAGTGTATCTCATGGGATTAGATCATCAAATTAGACCTATACAAGTTGACTATGAACAGGACGTGAACCATTAACAATCATATTTGGTTAAATTACACTTACATGTTTGTGGAATGATATATCACATCAATCTAACTTACTAAATATTTTGAAATTTTTAGTGACTTCTAGTGAAAACCAGGAGGCAACTTAAGAGAGAAAAAGACTAGTATTCCTCTCTGATCATCATTCATTCTGGGGCACCATCCATCTTAGCCATACCACCCTTTGAGTGCGTTGTCCATCAGTTTCCGCAATCGGCAGACCCGTTACCATATTATCAGTTGTCACTCTCAGAAAACAAATTTATATGTTCTTAAGATTATCTTTCTAAACAAGGGTCAAGCAAAGAAATGCAACAACCTTGAACTTATTATTCTTTCAAGAGTCCAATAAAACATTTTGTATAAATGGTATTGACTCAGAATGGGTCCCATTACATTTGAATGAAAATAATAGTATAAAGTAATATTACACAAACGTATTTACTTTTCCCACAACTATTTACGAAGTATCTGAAACAAAGTCTTGGATTATGGTGCGAACCACAACCGGAATCCTCACCGCGTGTGTGACACCATCTAGCCATGTCAAGCTTCCAAATGTGTAGACACCTTGTACTCTCTGTCTCGCTATGAATGTCACCTTGAATGTTGCACTTCTACTACCACCACTGGTGAATGTGATGACTGAAGGTTCGACGGACATGCTCACACCAGCCGGTGCCTCAAATGACACCTTGTAAGTTGCTTCTGACCCTCCAACATTGGTTACAGTGCGCCAAACCGTGACAGAGTCCTTAAGGTCTGGCACGGCGATGGATGGAAGGTTGAGCTGATAGAGCTGACCCACATAGGACTTGCAGTCATCCTTAGGGCCAAGGGTGCAGTTGAAAAACTTAGTGTATTCTTTTGGTTCAATGTCATAGACTAGCCCAGGGTCAATGGACTTGTCCAGGTCGATCTGGCCACCACCAAAGTCGAATGGGTCAGCGAACTTCCTAGGCGCTCCCTCAGCTTGGATTGGCATGCCAAAACGGTCGGTCACCGATGCTGCAATAGTAGAGAGATATATAGTAATAGTTTGTTAGTCCTAAGTTGCCCATATGAGGTATATACACTGAACTTGTAATATGGCATGAACACATGCCTGTGGTGACAATGGCGGACTTGATCATGGCCGGCGACCAATCCGGGTGAACCGACTTGAGCAGCGCCACCACCGCAGAGACGTGCGGGCACGCCATGGACGTCCCAGACATGAATTTGTACGAGTCGCCCACAGCTGCCAGGATGCTGACTCCAGGTGCAGATACGTCAGGCTGTTGAACACAGAATCAGATATCAGAAGGTAATTTCACGCACAGAAATCAAGAGGAACGCCGTTAATTATATATCTTATTGTTGGATATTCATGTCAAGATCAGGGTCGTTGTTGTCACCTTGAGTATGGCAGGAAATTCGTTGCTCGGGCCTCTCGACGAGAACATGGCGATCCTCGGTGCGAGCACCCCATTCCCAACCACGCTCACCACCCGAGATATCTTCACCACTGATTTCCTTCAAGAAATAAGAAATAATATATGAAGAACATTTGAGCGTTTCCAGAGGAGCACAACCAGGTTCTGATTATATTACTTTGTTCCAGTGTAGCTGGTAACCAAAAGGGCTTGAACTCACCTTGTGCTTTTCGCGTAGGAGGCAATTCTGCTTGCAATTTCGTAGTCGACCAGCACGCAGCTGGCCGGCAGATACAGGTGGCAGTCTTCCAAGTCATCCAATATGTTGGCGCTGTACTGCGCATAGATGAGACCCTTCGCGCGTCTCTTCACGACGGCGACTAGTGTGGCGACGAACGCGTTGTTTGGTGACGAGTTGAACGCCTCCAACGGCGCCGAGCACAGGACGATCTTGCTGGTGATGTTGACCGACGCCAGTGACTCCTCGTCGCATCTGTGTCAAATGGCATATTGGCATTGGTTAGCGTCACTCGTTCAAGATTTATTTATTTTAATAGGTGCAGAAATATTCATATATATAATGTGTTGACTGCTGCGTTGTTCTGGCATTTATCATTTCGTTCCGTTACCTTTGCCCATCGACGAGCATATGAAAGTTGCTGCTGTTCATTGTTGCATTGTAGTTAAGAGACTGTCCCTGGATTTAAGATCGACGTGAAAATATAATATCATTTTTTATCCTGTAACAGTGCAGGTGTATTTTGAAAGCCAGGCAAATATAATAAAAGGTTGGTGATGCGTACCACGAGCTTCTCTTTGTTCCCGAGCGACATCACGGTTGGGAATGAGCGATCTATAGTGCTAGCGGCCACCGTGATGACCCACGGCACGGCGTTAGACACGGACTGTGGCACGGGGCCAGAGTTCCCGCCGGCGAACACCACGGTGATCCCCCTCGCCACGGCGTGCAGCGTTCCAGGGACCTCACCGTATCCTCCCAGCGACAGCGACAGCACGTCCACGCCGTCGTTTATGGCGTCGTCGATGGCCGCGAGAAGAGATGCATCACCACATGTGGTGTTGGCACCCCAGCAAGCCTTGTAGACCGCAAGCCGCGCGCGCGGCGCCCCTCCACGGGCCATGCCAGCAGCTAGGCCACTCTGTCGGTGGCTCACGTTCCACACCTGCCCACCGACGATCGTCGAGGCAGCGTGTGTGCCGTGTCCGCTAAAATCCCTTGGCGACATATACTCACCTTTGAACAACTCGTCAGGAATGTCGCCGGAGTACCAGCGTGCACCGATGATCTTCCGGTTGCAACTCGTGGTGCTGAACTCCGCACCGGTCTGACACTTTCCCTTCCATCGTGCTGGCACAGGGCCGTAGCCATTATCATCAAAGCTTCGTGATGTAGGCCATATCCCTGTAACACGGTTCATCCCAGATAAATTACTCAAATTTGATATAGCTTGCGAATTCAGCGAGAGTAGTAGAATGTAATGCATTTTCCAACCGGAATCGATGACGCCAACAATGACATCTTCACCATACTTTGCCTTCTTCAAGAGACTTGATTGTTCATAGTAGTTAAGTCCAAGAAAATCCCAGCTCCGCGTTGTGTGTGCTTTATGGTAAGTGTTAGGCTTCACACTGACAACTCCAGGTAATTCTGCACCGGTAACTCATTAGTTTCTTAATAATGATCATGCAAGAGGTAAAACGACATGCTCATGCCATTGTACGGGGTCGATGATTACTTGCAAGTTCGTCAGCTTGGGATTCGGTGAGCATTGCAGCGAATCCAGAGAATCCGTGCTTGTAACTGTAGACTATAGATTTTTTGGCTTCATGCTTACTATTCCATTGAAAACAAGTGACAAAATTAACCCAAGTTCCTTTTCATGTCAAGATGCAGAATTTAAAACTTGAACCACTAATACCTCCCAAACACAGAAGTAAGAGCGTCATGGTGCGATGCGGTGACCACAGATTGATCATCATGCTTCTTCTCCCCCATGTAGACGATGTAGAGCTGAAAAATGTTCCCAATTGGATAATATCAGTAACTATCGTGAAACAAAATAGGAAATCATGTATCATGAAAAGGAAACCGGCTGGCTTACTCTGCTGGACGCATCGGCGAAAATGGGGAGTACCAGTACAAGAACCAAGAGCAGAGTAGGAGGAAAAGATGATCTCGGGTCCATGTTTGATTTCGAGGAGTATGTTCTCGTGGTTTGGTGTTGTGATATTATGCTCTGGCATGCAGGTGTATAATATATAGCAGATATCGTCCAACATTACTCACCCGGGGGATATGCAAGAAATGTGTGTTGAAAAAGAACATCCTCGTGTTTGCGTGTTGATTTGTTCTGTCAGGTCACAAGTAACGACAGAAAGAGACTAATTAATAATCAGGTTTACACTTGTATGGTGAGCATTGTGGTTTGATTTGTTCATCATGCTCAAATTAACAACGATGAGATGTACGTACAGAAGAGTGATATAATAATACTGATTCACATGCAATGACCAGATCATCCCTGGCTCCGATGAAGCTTCTGCTGCAGAATATGGCTACGAAAAAGCGAGGCTGCTATCTTAAGTATTATTTAAGTATTATGACTTATTCTTGTCGCCGAGGTTAAAGTTATAAGCACGGGGAATTTACCTACTCTTGGAAAACCTTTCCAAAACTGTGAACTGTCGTATGAGCAGAGAGAAAAGAAGTCACCCCCAGGGAAATTGCTTCTGCTCCATAATCCTAGAGTCAAACTTTCAGAACTCACACGCCCACCAAACCTAGAATTATCTCTGGCTCTATTAGTATCATCACAAAATCCTTTCATGCAATATGCAATCGAATTTGAAATTTACATGCTGTTATTGGTCGGTAAATTCAATTTTCATACAAGCTCCGTATAATTTCGACTTGACAAAATATGCCTTTTATTTTATTTTGTGGGGAAAGGAGTTCGTTGTATTTATGGTCATAGCTTTGGTTTCCCTTTTCTCTAATTAACCGATCACTCTTGAGTTTTAGCCTCGTTTCTGCCTAAAATGATGAATCTGCTTCTTCTTCATTAATACCCCAACAAAAATGCCATGATCTTTAACAAAATATATAATTTGGACTTGATATTTTCAGCCAAAGTTGGTTTCTCTTTTTCCAAAACCTTTTTTATAATAAAAATGGTTTAAGTCTTTGGTCTATATTGTTAGGCGCACTCTTTTTCTTTTCTTTGACTAACATAACAATTTCTATTACTTTGGCAAGCATCGACGGATTTCTCATGAAATTTCTATTCCTTTTACGTAAACTAAGAAGCTAGCCCGCGCATTCGCGCAGGCATGTATCGTAGGTAGTATTTGAGAAATATATACATATAAGGATGGAATATCGATCGAACAATACCCGCCATGGTTCATAAATTTTCTTCGTCGACATTGTTTAGATAATTTTTCTAAGCTATTTTAGCTTTATATCATATAATATTTAATTCATCCATATAAAAAATTATCTATAATCTTCTTCATCATAGAAGAATTAAGGAGGTAATTACTTTATTTAGAGAACATGTTTAACAAATTAAGTGTAAATTAAAAGTTAGGTGTTTTTCTTTTTTTAACAAATCAAAAAAAATATTATTATTAATAGATGTGTTTTATTGGTACCATCGAGCTCTCCTTTTAACTGATTCACATTGACGCAATTTGTTACACATATGAATCAATAACGGAGTAGATATACATATCCTAAGTTATATACATAGCCTAGCGTGAACATAATCGGACGGCTTAATATAACTGCAGGCATCATTATTTTTGGATTGAGATGTATTATGATTGCTTCCATGATTTAAATATTCTCTATAAAATTTATAATTAAATATTATGAAGTATGTACTCAAAACCAACCACACTATATTTTTGTCATGTTTAGCTAGCTTGCACTTGGCATGAATTAAGTACACTTAGATGACATAATCTTTTATGTGAAGATATTATGTTGTATTCGATAAAATTCTAGGAAGACCTTAGAAATCTTTGTACCAAAGACAAAATAAATGCTTTCAAAATTTTCGCATTTCTAGCATGAAAATCATTTGGTGAATATACAGTCCTCTTGTAGCTCCTAGGTAATACGACACGTGGCTAAAAAGTAAGGAGCAAGCTAAGCTTCTTGTGCTGTCTTCCACCCTCTATTGATTTGTTATCCTCAGCTTGTCAAGACTGGTCTACGCACTCTCTCTCCACTTCTTTTCTCTCCCTCGCGTGCGTTTGCGTGAGAAAATATTTGGATTGCAAACAAATTCATTATAACTTTTGTGTGTATAAAGTATATTATAATTGTTTGGTGACGACATGTTCATACCGGTGAATGTTCAAATAGGATGATTGAAATTTTGGTTTGTGCACCGAGAAAATAAACAAAATTATGTTTCATACCCATACACTACTATAGAAATCGATTTTGGTGCTAATTGGGAACCCCACAAAGGTGCCGGTTTTCCTAACGGACGCCATTAAGGCAACACTGATGAGAGGTGTCATGGGTGTCGGTTAAAGAACCGTCACCTATGGATTGCATATTCCAAAAAAAATGCTAGCTCAGCTCGAGTCGAGCCGATACTCACGGTAAAAAAATGAAAAACATGAAGGTCAAGAAGAAGATAATTTTGTAGCATGACTTCTCATACTTTAAAATTGAGAGGCATGTGTTAACATCAAATTTTGATATGGTTCTTTAGTGTAGTAGGTTAAGAAAAAACAGATTGGTAAGATGGAAATTTATATAGATAAGGTTGAATTCAAGGAGAAATCATGAAGACTACGGCAAAATAGTTTCATATTTTTAGTATATCTCTTAAATAGGCAGGGTTAGGTTTTCTTTTTCTTGTCATGAAATCTTATCTCGTGTCCGATTTGGACTTGTACAAACCCGAGAGTATAAATATGTACACCCGGGGTGTGACATTCTGACCCTATTGGGATTTGGCCTATGTGGCTCATAACGGTTGTGTGCGCATGTTTAGTACTACCTTGCTAGTTTAGCAAGGGCGGAACCAACTTATAAGGGCTTATCCCTCCAACCATATCACTCCCAGGTTAACCCTTTTACACGAAGCGAGGACGAAAGTGTAAGTGGAGTGGTATGTGTAAGTGGGCTCATCCGTTGGATAGGCTGGGCTACGCGGTTCTGAAGGGCAGGCTATTACAAATGGTATCAGAGCCGACCCTTGCGGTTGCATGTACGGGTCAGTGTGCGGGCGTATGGCGCATGGAGCATATGGGCTCTGTGGGAGGCGCATGGCACATGGCATATGGCGCAAGCACTGGACGTACGAACGTGCCCTAAGAGGAGTTGTGTTCCTAGGAATTTGCCTATATGCTCGTATGGCTATGTGGGTAAGTTGAACCGATGAGGACATCGGGTCCTTTGAGGGGGGTGTATGTGACATACTGACCTAATTAGGATTTGGCCTGTGTAGCCCATTAGAGCTGTGTGCACATGTTTAGAATCACCTTGCTAGTTTAGTAAGGGCGAAACCAACTTATAAGGGTTGGTTCCTCCAACCATATCACTCTCGGGTTAACTCTTTTACACGAAGCGAGGACGAAAGTGTAAGTGGAGTTGTATGTATAAGTGGGCCCACTCATTGGATGGGCTGGGCTACGCGGTTCTGGAGGGCAGATTGTTACACGGGGTTTTTCAAAACTATCACCATGATCAATATAATAATATTTTGGTGTATCTGTTAACAACAAAATTTGGCAAAGTCTGTTGAGATGAAGATAGATATGAAGCGGATTCGGAGGAGTAATTTTGGTTTCCAAAAACAGAATGTTGCATCGGCTGAGTGCATATTGGCAAAAGCATATCAGATACGGATTGCCAATATGGGCAAGTTGTGATCGTATCGGACTCGGAAGAGGAGGTTGATAATGTTACCGAACAAAGATCGAGTTCGGGAAGGAGGCAATTATATCTATTAAATAGGATAAGAGTTAGTTATTTTTCTTTTATATCTTTAGAAAATTATTGTAGAGTCTGCATACGGGCTTGTATGTTTATTTTATCTTTAGAAAAGTTTGAGTCGTGTCCGATATGGTCTAGTTTATGTTCATGGGTATAAATACGTACACCCAGGGTCTTGTAAAAACAACAGTTCAATATATACTTTCAGCGCATCGCAACCCTTTTGCTTTTACTTTTTGATGAGTTCTTATTTTGAGTTGGGCTGCATCGGCTTCGATCTCCAGCGAGAGGTAAGATCCGTCTTAGTTGCTTGTATCGACGGGGCTAGGGCTTCCATCGATTTCGACACTCTAATCTAATCGATACAAGAGCCAAGTTATCATATACTCCATCTAATCTAAATTGATAGTGCTTTTTATCTGTATCGGCTGATCTAATTAAGGCTTGCTGGCATCGGCTAAACTGTTCTTGTCGGTTTAGATTGTTTAGAGTATCTACCATCCTAAAAAAACAATAAAAATTTCGATTGTTTTGGACCTGCACTAGAGCTAAGCAGAACTCCCAGGCTGCTGTGTTTTCGCATCGATAGTATCGCCAACCTTTCGACGAGTTCTTGTTTTTGAGCAGGACTGTATCGGTAAAGTTCGATCTCCGGCAAGAAATCAAGGTAGGAACCTTATTAATGAGTTGGGCTGCATCAGTTAAGTCCGATCTCCAGCGAGGAAGTAAGTTCCGTCAACTTCATTTATATCGGGCCGGTTAGGACTTTCTCAGTTTGGTCCGATATTCTAATTGGGTATTTATAAACGTTGCTTATGTTTGTTTGTATCGGTTTGGTTAGGATTTCCTCGGTTAAGTTTGATATTCTAACTAGACTATTACAAGCATTACTTATATGATATATCGACTCTATCTTTAACCGCATCGTTGTTTAGAGTAATATCGGCTTAGTCAGCAATTCATCGGTCAGGTCCGATATTCTGATTAGATTGATATCTCTTTAACCACATTGTTGTTTTAGTTTGATTTGATATATCCATCATGTTTGTGTAGATCTATTGGCTAAATAGATTTTTCTTATTATCTTCAATCTTATACTGTCTCGGTTAGGTCCAATCTATTAGATTGCTGCTAATAAGATTAATTCTAGTAAGCCGATAGGTTTTTATGCAATATTTCATTGGAGTTCAAGCCGATCAATTATTATTATCATGAGCTTTACCTATCATATGTATCAGTGAGTTAACCGATATACATGTGAATCTACTTGCATCAGATGTCCAGCCGATGAATGCTTTAACCATCGGACCTACATCTACTATACTATATCAATATCGGCCGATTGGCACATTGGTTCAATTCTCTCTATCATTCTAGTTAGTTGTAGGATCAAACTAACTGGTACGTCTTGAATCCCAAATTTACAACATGTACTAGAGTTAAGCAAATCTCCCAGCCTTTGTGTGTTGCGTCAGATTTTGTCGACAACTTGGGTTCATATTATATGGAAATACCGCATACCTAATGTTATATGAGAAGGTATACTTAGATAAGGAGATCAGGCGAACTCGGAAGGAAACAGTCTCCATAAGGGTATAAGGTGTTTGAGTCCAATCCGAAGAAGACTAGGTTTCCTTGGTTTGTATTATGCTCGGGTTCTTCGAGTTCTACATGGAGAGAAGGGCAATTATCGTTATAAATACAAGGTCCTCAGTGAAGAGAGTGCATTGAATCAAAGTCATTGCCAAAAACCACATTGAGACAATCCGGAGGAAGTCGAAGCCGTAGTCGCCAACTTCTACTCATCGAGACATTCTCGGCGAATTCTATTTGGCAGATTAGAATAGCATGTAGATTCTCCTTTAACCTGTGTTATTAGTAATCTCGAGAATCCAAACTAGTATAAATCATTCTCCCTTATTTTCTTGATACAATCTCATCCCTTATTTTCTTGATACAATCTCATGTATATTTTATTACTAAGGATCTCTATACTATACTCTACAGATACGTCAGGTATAATCCGTCGATAATTCTCTGCTTCAAAGGAGACATTAATCTGTGTAACCTCTGCACATGTCTTACAGCGGTTGAAACACGGAGGTTTACAGTTGGTAGATGAAAACAAATTGGGTGCTACAAAATCTATCCCTACACCATCAATCTAGTTGTCATGTCGACCGGAATTTTCTTCCCAATTGCCAATGACCAAAACCGTTCACTCCCTCCGATCAAAAATAAGTTGATATCTAGAGTTTAAAATTTATTTCAAAATAAATTAGATTCATACCATTTTGCCTAATTTGATTCATAAATCGAGAAATTTTTTTGAATATACTTCTTAACTACCCGTCAGCCAATAATATTTTTTAATTAATAAGAGGTATTTTGTTTTTTATTTTACTAAAGTTTTCTCGTTTCCTTGGAGAAATATTGTAGGATCATAAAGAAACTTTCTCATCTCAAAAGCTAGCTCTCTCATTTATATATTAGGTCTCTTGCTCTTTCACAATCAATATGGAACTATTCAACAATTTTTCCCTTCACACATTGGTGTCTCTCAGTCGTTCACCGTTCCTTCAGCGTACATCGACGGTCCCTCTGGTATACAAGCCCTGTAGACACCCACGGTCCCTTAGGCCTTGACACACTGTATCCTTTGGGTCAGAGATGTTGAACTAGCCAAACTTTGATATCAATTGTAGGACCGTAAATGCTTTTTTCATTCTAAAAGCTAACCGATAAGGTGAGAGACTCTTTTACTTATATATTATGTTTATTGTTTTTTCATGATCAATGTGAACTATTCAACGAATATATTTATTTTGGGAGAGAGGGTAGGTTTTAAAGTCAGGCTCATTTTCACATCGATGTGGTGCATGGAGAAGCTTCCTGTGTAGAGAGTAATTAATGTGTGTATCGCTAGCTGATCCCCTTCGCCATCACGCTGAATGATCCGATATTACTTCTCGCGGCATTTAATTTGAGGGGAAAAGAACGCAGGCAAATTACGTTTGCGGCATGCCGACGACACTTTCGTGATCGTTTTACAAATGACGCGGAATCTACTTTCCAGCGCGTTTAGTCGTGGCAACTAGTCCATGCTATAATGTCTATCTCATAGTTGTCTAAACAAGATTGGAACAAATCAAATCACGGTGCTTTCCATGCATGTCGATCAGCTTGATTTATCATAAAAACCGTATTTTTTGAGAACTGAATTACATTAATATTTTTTTCTTACGAATTAGCATAAGTGCTTTCGACCACTGCACAAACTAAAGATGCAAATCATCATGTTAATTTGTGAATACTACAATTTTAACAGGCCCCTGTTAGATGAAATTATATACCTATAACTTCACCATCACACCAACAATCATATATCCATGCATATTGATGTGGTCGTTTATCAAAAACCTCTAAAAAATCTATCTACCAATATATTTATATATCTATACTAGTTTGATATTTTTTAAGAAGCTCTCCCATTAATTAGAAAAGATTTCCCTACCAAATAATGGATGATTTATCATGATGGTATATCGTAAAATCCTTTGTATTAAACGATATGGGCCACCTTTAAATTCATATGTTTTACACATCACGGCACGGGCTACCAATCTTATCTTTCCGATAGAGTACATACATCAAATGTATTGGATCGTAATCATTTTATAAATGACGCTTTCGAATAGATGATCTATCATGACTTTAGATCGTAAAATGCTTTGTATTAAACGGTGTGGGCCACCTTTAAATCCATATGTTCTATACATCACGGCACGGGCTACCAATCTTATCTTGCCGAGAGAATACATATATTCAACATATTGGATCGTAATGTCCCGATCGGCCACGACTTCGACTATCGACGTGTTAATCAGGCTAACGCTATGGTACTAACCAAATTACCTTGGGATTATGTCTGTGTATCACAAATGTAAAACTCCTTATTATTGTTTAACAAAAACAATTGAACATATTTTCTTTGATTATCACGCAGCACGATTTACTTGGTGTTTGTTTTTAATATTCCCCCTCATTGGAGTGCTAAAAATGTATCTAAAAATTAGCTTATGAGAATGCCCGAGTAAAAAAGATTGGTTTTATTTGGAGCCACTGTATTATTACGTTAGTCAATTTGGTGTTGCCAGAATGATAAAAAAATTATAATAAAAAAATGGTTAATCATACACAGGTTATCTTTGTTTCTACCAACTAGCTCCACACTTAGCTTGGACTTTGATGCTATTATATAACTAGGATACTGTTTGTAATTGTAATGATGCTACGTTTTTGAAATTGGTAGTAAGGGACTTAGTTCTGCCTGAGACGATGTAGTGCCTGCCTACAGAATTACTTGCTGGAATTTATATAATTTGTCTTTACTTGTAATTCAAGTGATCATCTTTTTAGAGGAGTTGAGGACTTGTCTCCCATCATTCAGTATTTGTTTCTTTCTCAACACTAAATTTATTGGTTGTGTACCTGTTAGCTGAGACAAAAATGTAAACCATTTCTATCATAAAAAATTAATAAAAACTAATCGGTGTATCCCAGCCTTTTCAATAGATTAAGAGAAATTACTTTAAATTAGGCTAATTAAGCTATAGTTAGGACTTTAAATTCCATGGCAATTTTGAATTAGTATTTACTTTTGCCATCACGACGTTAGGTAGAATAACTGAGCAATGCTCTTTTGATGTTTACAAAATAATAAGTATTTACTATTTAAATATTAAGTTTAATTAATTATATTTTCTTTAATCATAGTACCATCCTTTCAAAGATATTTTTCAAAAAAACATTCAACCAACTTATTCACCCACATATATATTAAAAAAAATTCAAGATCTTTACACTATCAATAACAATGAATTATGCTAAGTGCAAGTAGACTCCTATGTCAGCAGACATATCGGAACTTTGATTAGGTAGATTGTATTATAATGGCCATAAATATTTAAAATTTATGCTACATAAAACATGCATGGTTATATAATATTAATAATAATAACACATGCAATGGCATAGAGTGCTGGAATTAAAAATTTTGCATTTGCTTAAATTTTAAATATTAATAAAATTTTAATATTGTCATAAGCGTAGATTGAATTAAAAACTAGATAATATCCCGTGCGTTGCTGCAGGAGACACCACTACAGAAACCTAAATAGGTGCCGGTTGAAAACCCGGCATAGGTGCCAGATTTCCCAACTGGCACCTAGAAAGCAGCACAAATGAGAGAAATCAAAGGTGCCGGTTTTGGAACAGCACCTTTGAGGTCCCAAGAATCCAAAAAAAGAAGCTTGATGTATCGGCTCGAAAGCTCCCCTTCACCTCGATTACGTAGAACATTTAATTCATAGAATTAATTGACATCCAAGAACTCAATAACATCCAAAAACATCAACACTAAACACTAAGAACATCAACATTAACACAAAGAACATCAACACTAACACTAAACGTCGGGGAGGGCGCTGCCACCGCCGGGTAGGGAGGGGAGGGGGCCGCCGCCTCCCCGTGTGGAGCCCGCCGCCCCTGCCGTCACCTCCCCTCCCATCGGATCTGGCGAAGGAGAGGGCACTGCCTCCCCGTGCGGAGCCCACCGCCCCTACCGCCGGACCTGGGTAGGGGAGGCACCGCCGCCTCCCTTCTTGTCGGATCTGGCGAAGGGGGGCACCGCCCCTGCCCGCCGTCTCCCCTCCTGCCGGATCTGGCAGAGGGGAGGGCGTCACTGCCTGCTGCCACCTCCCCATCGGGAGCCCGTGGCGCTCCCCGACCTCCATTATGGCATTGTCCTCTCGAGAAAGAGAGAGAAAGGTGGGACGAGCAGGAGGAGGAGAAAAAGAGGATAAGGGCGTGTGGGGGGAGAGAGAGAAACAGGAACAAGGAGAGCAAAAAGAATCTCGATGGCTGGCTAGCTTCCACCCGGCTCGGCTTGGTTTTATCGGTGTCAGTTTTTTTAAAAAGGCATCTATAATATATTATAGGTGTCAGCTTTTATTTAACCGACACATATAATATATTAAAGGTTTTGGTTTTTAAAAAAAGGCATCATCTACAGTAGAGATGTCAGTTTTTCTCTGGGACCGACACCTATATTTACTTAAAGGTGTTGATTTTTTGTGTTTTAAGCCTGTGAAGGTGGAAAAAAGTCTATAGGTGCCGGTTTTAACATTTCTGGTACCTATAGTGCTGACCTCTATGTGTCTTTTTGTACTAGTGAGAATTGTGTGATAATATAATATATATGAGTTCTAAACTTTTCTTTCTTACATACTATACGATTTTCTTTAATGTGCTTATATATTTTGTACATTTATCAATTATCCAAAAGTTATAAATGATTGGGTTGTACGGTGTGGCTTTGGGAGGAAGAGATGCAATTTACACCCTTGATGAATCATCGAAAGGCTAAAAACAATTGAGATGATATGGCTTCACGAGAGAAAAGAGAATTAGCATTAACTACATTTAGTGGGGATAAACTTTATAGATATATAGGATTTGTTTTAAAAAAAATAGTCGATAAATATAGGGAAAATTGCTTGTTTGACCCTATTTCAAAGCCTAGCTACCAATCTGACCTTAATTTTTCTAGTTTGCTTATTTGACCCTGCTTTTCAAAAATGAACGTACTATCTAGCCCTATTCCATTAAGGCGAGTTAACACTATGTTAAGTAAGGGACAAATAGTCCCTTTTGCCCTTTCTTAATTAACTCTGTTATATCTTGTTTATTTGACTCTATTATATCATAACGTATATATATTCGGATCTGGTGATATATTTGTAATAAATTTGACATATCTTTCATATTCAAGACATGTTTGACAGAATTGGCTTCAATTTGACAAATTTAAATCAATTTGACAAATCTGACTTTAATTTGACAGATTTTTGATAAATTCAAGTGAACAAATCATTTTGATAAATTTGACTTCAATTTGACAGATTGTTGACAAAATCAAGTGAACAAAATTTGACATAATTATGGTAGTTTTTTTACAAAATTTTGACAGCATATTATCCTAGTTTTTGGATCCCAAATTACATACAATGAAGCATAAACACAGAATAGCCAAATCCATCAGCAAATTCATGTCCAACAGCATGTGACTATACACCAATCCAACATAAGCATACCAATAGGTCCAACAAAAGCACACCACCAAGTCCAACAAAAGCACACCATCAGATCCAACATCATACATACAAGCACACCATCAGGTCCAACATCACACAAACATGCACTAAATAGTAGGCACCTATTACATGATCAACCAAAGATCACACAATCAGCCAACCAAAGCACCTAGTCTCCCTCCAACTCTTACCATACCCCTGCCACCTCCACCTCCACCTCCATCTCCACTTGCACTTGCACTTGAGCAAAACCATGAACCTGCCCTCCCTCCAGCTCTTCACCTTCCCCTTCCCCTTCCCCTTCCCCTGCCACCTGCACGTCCATCTCCACCTGCATCTTCACCTTCACCTACACCTACACCTCCACCTCCACTTCCACCTGCACCTACACTTCCACTTGCACTGCATATGAAAGCATAAGAAAGTTAGTGCAAAAGTTAGTACAAAAATTAGTGCTGAACTGAAGTGAGAAAAAAATTCACTTACTTAGATGTGTGTGGATCACTGCTACCCTCTTCAGAGGCTTCTTTCCTCTTTTGACTAGTTGTAAGGCCTCCTTGGCAATATTTAGCCGTATGGCCCAATTCATGACACTCTTAGCATTTTCTTTTTTTTTCCAACCTCATCAGAAGACTTCATCCTAGAGATTCTTGGTCTCCCTGGTTTCCTTCTCAATTTGGGATTCTTGATTTTGTAGCCTAGATCAACCAAGGGCCACAGATGCTTCGATGTCATAGGGTTGAAAAACCTTACATATGCTTTCCTGAACCTCTCAACGGAGAATCATTCTCAACGGAGAATCATTCATCCACAAAGTCACCCATATGTAATGGTGGATACAATTACCTCAGTGGTGCCATCTCTACATTTGAGAACTTCATGGTCCTTTATAGCCTTGCTTTAACCATTCAGAGCTTGGGTAATGGCTGGGATTATTCTACCCTCCATATTTCTAGCAATTTGGCCTCTCAAGTCAAATTTTTCTACAATCATTTGTCTTATTTTCTCATGCATCTCCACAATCTACAAGTCATTGGTTTTTGCCATCCAACTATTGAATGATTTAAAAAGATTATTGTTGATGTAGTCTACCGTGCAAAGATCAAAAAATTTGCTCCTACTCCATACATAGAGATATTCTCAACCAACCATTCTATTGCATCTGGGCACTTCTTCTTTATCTTGTCCATGTGGTATTCATACTTATGAAGTGTAAAGCTTTTGGCAGCTCCCCACATGTTTTGAGAAAACAACGTGCCATGATACTTCTTCTTCATATTCTTCCATAAGTGCCTCATGCATTCTCAGTGTTCCACTCCTGGATAGACATGATCTACAGCAGCCTAACTACCAATTTGGATGTTCAGTAAAAGGGACAAATGCTAAGCTCTTCCCCTACCGATCCAACACCAAACAAACATCTAAGTTGCAACGTACTGATTCATTAGCTAGCGAAGAGAGGGAGATCACCTTTTCATGGTAGCAGCAGTCCAAAGAGAGTGGGTGAAGGTTGATGCTGGGCTTGGGAGTAGAGAGTTGAGGGAGATCAACCTTCCGCCGCTACCCCGCACGTCGGCGCTTCCGCCGCTACCTCCGCGCGTCGGCGCTTGCGCGGCCCTTCCTTTGTCGTCATAGCCCTCCTACCGCCGCCATGCGTAGTAGCCACCGCCGGTGCACCCTCCCTCCGTGAGCCGGCATCGCCGCAGATCCCCTCCCTCCGCACCCTGGTGCCACCACCGCTTTCTCCCTTCACGAGCCAGCGCCGCCGGCTGATCCCCTTCACGTGCCGCCACCGCCACTCGCCGAGAGGATGCGAGAGAAAGAGAGTCGAGCCTGAATGGATAGTGTTAGCTATGGATAGGGTTTTTTCGAGGGTATTTTGGTTAGTACAAATAGTAATTATATTTCTTTTCTTTTTTCTAAATAAAATCTTAACGGTGTAGTGGAAACAGGGTCAGACGGGGTGTTCGTTTTTAAAAAGCAGGGTCAAATAAGCAAACTAGAAAAAGTAGGATCAGATTGATACTTAGGTTTCGAAGCGGGGTCAAATAAGCAATTGTCCCACAAATATAATATGAAGTTGTGCATCACTCTCGGTTTAATATTTTATTAATTTAATTCCAAAATTGAAAAGTAACGTGGATGGTTTTTTAGTCGCCAATACAAAATTTAAATTTTGAACATATTCGTAGGATTGAAATTCTAATATTTATATCGATAATAAAAACAACTGTGCAACAGACGGGTTGATTACTAGTTATAATAATACATTCTGTCATTACGAAAGCATGACAGAAGAAATAAAACCCAACTAATATTCATCTAGCTATTGAGATTGGCTAGTCTTTGCGCGTTTTTTCTCAAACACGTAAAATATTCCGTGAAATTACTAGTCAGAAAGATATTCTTGCAAAAAATCCATGTGGCCCAAAGAAATGAGGAACAAGAAGGAAAGAAAGGGAAAAAGATCACCACCAGAAGATAATTCATGAAGGAAACGTCAAAGGATGAAAGGAGAATTAGAGAACAGGATAAACTAGCTGAATGTAAGCAAGAAGCTACGGACCCATGTTCGATCTTTTGACTGTTCTTGCACGGCCTCATGATTGTTTTTGAACAGGCTGCTATAAATTGGCACGGCTGCGAGAGCCCAAGGCCCCCAAAGCACAGCAAGCTTAACGTACAGTTAACTCTTCGAAATCAAACATGGAGTTTAGATCAGCTTTCTGTTCTGCTCTGCTACTGGTGTTCGTGCAATTGCTGCCCCTTTCAGCTAATGCCTCAACTAAAGTAAGATGCATGCATGATTAGTTTCCTCTTTTCTGAGAGACATTTGTCTATATTTCTGTGAAATACAATAATCGTCCTGGTATCATTTTACTGAAATAATCGGTGTCAAAAATTTTAGCTCTACATCGTTTACATGGGAGAGAAGAAACACGACGATCCATCCGTTGTCACCGCGTCGCACCATGACGCACTGACTTCTGGAGCTTTTTTTATTTTTTGAACTTTTTTATTTTTTAATTTTAAAATAGACCCTACCAAAACTTATTTTCAGAATCTGAATTATTTGGCCATGCCAGCCAGACTGACGTGGCAAAACAACACTGTCAAGCCGGTCTGACTAACGTGATATTGTTATTTGGTAACGCTGGCCTGCTTGACATGGCAATGTTGTTTTGCCACGCCACCCTCACGTGGCAGGACAAAACTGTCACGCCCACTAAATGTGGTGTGGCAGTGTTGTTTTGTCACGTCAGATGGGATGGTGTAGCCAAAAGGTTCAGTTTCTGAAAATAAGTTTTGGAAGAGTCTATTTTTAAAATTAAAAAATAAAAAAGTTCAAAAAATAAAAAAAGCTCCCTACTTCTGTTCTTGGGAGGTATGTAAAGGCTAGTGATTCAGGCTGTAACTGCGTTGGCTAAAGAGAAACACGTTGCTTATGAGTCGAGATGAAATCGGTTCGGATAGTTTTTAATATCCGGACACATTTTCAAAAACGGATGGTTTTGGGCAGATAAATTTTGTATAGTACAGGATACGAAAATGAATATGGATAGGTTTTCTTGAAAACGGAAAAATACGGTATGACTAGTATCCGGCAAAAATCAGAAATGGTGGGAACAATCTGGAGTTTTTTCCAGATATCGACAAGTTGAGATCATTTTAAAAAAAATACTCGTATATATACATAACTTTATCATATGAAGTTAAGTAAAGATAAACTTTACATCAAAATTACAGTGCTTGACAAGATCTATAACTTTGTTGTTAATAACTTTTTCATTTGAGATCATTTAGGGTCTAAATATTCGTTACAAAATCTCATATTTCTTTTTATAAAATCTCATACTTATTATTCAAACAACCTTCGATGAAGATGTGCTCTGTATCCAAGTTGTAGAGCTCGACGGAATCTACTATTTTGTAGTTTAAGACATTTTTATTTGAAAGTATTTGAAGTGCAAAATAAACATTATAAATTTTGGAGAGGTAAAATAAAATGAATAACATCTTCAATTTATACAACAAGATCTTGATAGATCTATACAACAAGATCTTAGATCTTGATAAGTGAGATAGTAAATAAGCCATGCATGAAGGAAGAGGTCTTGGTTCAATTAATGGACTAGCAAATGAAAAATCATTTTCACATATGGGTCTCATAATTGACCAACTATGAAAATTGATTTGCAAGAACGGTTGTGGAACAACCTATGAAAATTGACGATATAAAATTTTGGAATATTGGCATATTATTTTAGAAAAATAACAAGCCATATCTTTTTCGTTTATTCAGAAGCTCAATCTGATGGTTTTTTATATTCCAACAAATATCCGTTACCATATTCGTTTAATTTCGTATTCATTTCATATCTATATTTGAATCTATTTTCTTATCCAGGATTTTTTATTCCAATACTGATTCTCAAAAAGAAAAAGAAAATATGAAAACAAATATGGCAGGACATAGTTTATGTCCGTTTCTGATCTTTTTCCTCCCTACTCATGAGGGTTTTGTTGTTTTTGTCAATGCATCAGTAAAGACGAAGCCGTAAAATCTATAGTATACAGTTACAAGCATGGGTTCTCTGGATTCGCTGCGATGCTCACAGAATCCCAAGCTGAGGAACTCGCTGGTAAACATCATACCTACAGGCTACAATGGAATGGAATATATATGAGCATGACTGTATTTGCGTTTTTACGGTCTTTCTAGACATACTAAAATTTTCAGAAATTAATTTGTGATTTCTTTTGGCAACTAAACATTGCAGCGATAATTATTGGTTAGAATATAGGTTTTGAACATATGAAAATGATACAGCTAACTAAACCTTTCAAATTATTACACTTATATAACTAGGATTTATGAAAATAAATTAAATGGTCAAAGTTATGTATTACTGATGAGTTTCTGACGCATGATTCAGAATTTCCTGGAGTTGTGAAGGTGAAGCCTAACACGTACCATGAACTACACACTACTCACTATTATGAACAATCAGGTCTTCTTAAGGAAGCTAACTATGGTGAAGATGTTATCATCGGTGTCATCGATTCAGGTTTGAGATTAAATTACTATGTAATATTAAAGAAGTACGGTCGTTGAAGCTTTGATGAAATTTTGTTACAGGGATATGGCCTGAATCCCGGAGCTTTGATGATAATGGCTATAGCCCTGTGCCGGCACGGTGGAAAGGCAAATGCCAGACCGGTGTGGCATTTGATGCCACGGGCTGCAACCGAAAGATTATCGGCGCACGCTGGTACTCCAACGACCTTCCGGATGAGATACTGAAGGGCGAATATATGTCACCGAGGGATCTCCATGGCCATGGCACGCACACGGCCTCAACGATTGCCGGCGAACAGGTGTGGAATGTAAAGGCGCTGGCGTGGCCCGTGGTGGGGCACCGCGTGCACGGGTAGCTGTCTACAAGGCGTGTTGGGGCGTCAACGGCAACTGCGCCATTGCCGCAATTCTTGCGGCCATAGACGATGGTGTCGATGTATTGTCGCTGTCGCTAGAAGTGCCTGAGCATGAGATTCCTGGGACACTACACGCAGTGGCGAGGGGGATCGCCGTGGTGTTCGCTGGCAGGAACTCGGGCCCTACGCCACAGACTGTGTCTAACACTGTGCCGTGGGCCATCACGGTGGCGGCCACCACCATCGATCGGACCTTCCCCACTGCCATTTCGCTTGGGAACAACGATACATTAGTGGTAATTAAGCATAACAAACCACACTCCGCAATCTCCTTACAACATTGTTTGATACTGACACTTAAAACAGTTACACTTCTATCTAGCTTGATGTGAATCCATAATCGGAATATATATTGTGCATATGCAGGGGCAATCTCTTTACTACAATGCAACAGCGAGCAGCAAATTTCATATGCTTGTTAGTGGATCAAGGTAACCAAACCAGCGACATATCATTTCTACCCAAGTAGTCCTAATTAGTAATCACATTTCATCTTTAATTCATCTTTCGTTACATCTTGATTGTTGGAATACGTACATGCAGCTGCAACGCGGAGACGCTGGCGTCGATCAACGTCACCGGCAATGTCGTGCTGTGCTCGGTGTTGTACAACAAACCCACCATCGACCTTGTGGCAAAGGCAGGCGCCAAGGGCCTCATCTTCGCTCAGAAAGTAACCCTCAATCTTCTTGAAACCCTGGACGCCTGCAATGGTCTAATGCCCTGTGTAGTTGTGGACTACGAGGTAGCAAATAGAATTTCGACCTATGCGACCAACAAAAGGTGAGATCAAGCTCCTTCACAGAGATAACACATCATTAACATGTACTATATTTCCAATTTGGAAAATCACAAATGCAATTCCTATGAATGAACATAAAAGCACATGATGACTAAAAACAACTTGAGTTATGTTCATAATTATTAGATATTTCTTCTCACTTTCCAGCAAGCCGGTAGTCAAGTTATCGGCGGCCGTCACCATGGTCGGAAGTGGGGTGTTGTCACCGAGGGTCGCTGCATTCTCGTCGAGAGGACCAGGCACCATGTTTCCTGGCATATTGAAGGTGACGTATTGTTCATGTCATCCTTTAATCAAATGCTAAATGATCACACCCCCTCTTACCTTTAATATGTGATGGAATTGCTTCCTAAACATTTCAAAACATTTTTGTTTGTGTGCTGTTTCAATAGCCTGACATAGCTGCACCCGGGGTCAGCATACTGGCAGCTGTGGGCGACTCTTACAAGTTCATGTCTGGGACATCCATGGCATGCCCACATGTATCGGCGGTGGTGGCGCTGCTCAAGTCAGTTCATCCGGACTGGTCACCAGCCATGATCAAGTCTGCCATCATCACTACCGGTACGAATTAAAGAGATATATACTGCCTAAAAATATTTTGACAAACTCATGAATCTCAGCTTAATTAGGACTCATCGGTATACATTCCTTCTTATTGCAGCATCAGTGACTGACCGCTTTGGTATGCCAATTCAAGCTGAGGGATTGACAAGGAAAGTGGCAGACCCTTTCGACTTCGGTGGCGGCCACATTGAACCAGACAAGGCAATCGACCCTGGCCTAGTCTACGACATCGACCCAATGGAGTACACAAAATTCTTTAACTGCTCTCTCAAACCCAAGGATGACTGCAAGTCCTACATGGGGAAACTCTACCAGCTCAACCTCCCATCCATTGCCGTGCCAGACCTTAAGGACTCTGTCACAGTCTGGCGCACCGTCACCAACGTTGGAACACCGGAAGCAGCTTACAGGGTGACAATTGAGGCACCCGTCGGGGTGAATGTGGATGTGGACCCTCCGGTGATCACTTTCACTAGAGGTGGTAGTCGGAGTGCCACATTTAAAGTCACATTCACGGCAAGGCAGAGAGTACAAGGTGGATACACATTTGGGAGCTTGACATGGCTAGACGATAGCACACATTCGGTGCGGATTCCGGTAGCAGTACGCACTATAATCCAGGACTTCGTTTCAGATACCGCATAATTTTTTAAGGGGAAACTTAATAAATCTTTGCAATATCGATTTTATCATATACTTCATAATTCTTGTATCATTTAGCTTAAGTACCCTTCCTTTTAGTATCTAAGAGAATTCTCACATAACTATGTAATAATTCAACTCTGTACACCCTTGGGTACAGAGGCTGGATAGCGTGCTTCCCGTTATCTTAAAAAAATACTCTGAATCATGCATCTTCCTGCAAAACAATGTCAGGTGAACAATATTTAGTGTCTACCACTTATAAGAAATGTCCCACAAGACTTTTGTAATGCTAAGTTTGATTTGATTGAACAATATTCTCACATAATTTTGGCTATACAAGTATGAAACACTCTAGTTTCAAAAGGTTAATCCTGACAAGAGATAACCTGTTTTTTTTGGAGTGAACAGATATTTTGGCATTTGTAGAAGTATTCAAAACACCAAGGCAAGCACTCCTGAATAAGTTCTTCCTTTCATTGAATCTTCATATGCAGCAGCAGGAAGATACACTTTTGGGGTCATTAGCCATTACTTTAGTCAAAAGTTTGATTCACCAAGTTAAAGCAGGGAAACTGGACTGAAATCATTTACAGTCTAGTAAATTTCACATAACTATAGATACTTCAACAAAACTATTACAAAACTACAAATTTAAGCCATTGCATTACAAAGCTACAAATTTAACATTGATTTTTTTCAAAAAAATACACATTTTAAGCTAGGGTAATGCAAAACTACAAACCTAGCACATAAATTTATCACAAAACTACATATTTTAAAAGTTATTTGTTTTGAACACACAGAAGATCTGCGTATCATTTCATTAAGCAAGAAATAAAAGGTCGGACTTACAAAAAACAAAACATGCCAACACACCCACCCAAAAACACAAACAAAAAAAGAGCTCCCCTCCTAGGGCACAAGAGCTATTGCCTTGGCCAACAGCTCTTGGAGCTTAGAAGCTCTCGCCGTACACCATAGCGTGCCCTCCTTAGCTATGGACAGGACCATGTCCGTCACACTAGGAGTAACACCATTGAAAACACAAGCATTTCTGTGTTTCCAGATTTCCTACGCGACTAAGATAATAAGAGAGTTAAGCCCTTTCTTGTCGCTCTTTTACAACCCTTTTACTGCCTTTGACCACCAACACAAAAACTTGCGTGTGTCTTGGTTCAGTAGAGTGGAGAAAAAATCAAGCCTTTGGAGAACTAGTGACCACACTTGCCTTCTGAAAACACAAGAAACCAAAATATGTTGCATTGTCTCCTCGGCTTGATCACAAAGAGGGCAAGCAGCTGGACGAGGCAAGTCACGCTTGGCAAGATGACCGGCCGTCCAACAACAGTTGTTTATCACCAGCCACATAAAAACTTGCATTTAAGAGGTGCCCAATGCTTCCAAATCCTTCTCCAAGGAGCAAACCTGACTATCCCAACGAAAAAGGTCTCATATGCGGATTTGGAAGTGTAAACCCCTAACTTTGAGAACTTCCAATAGTGCTAGTCTGGAACGCCTTCCTACAGCACCACCCCATCGACTGCCTCCCAAATCCGGATGTACTCTGCTAGCACTTGCACCATCAAAGGTCCTCTAATGTCTGTGATCCACTTTCGATTGTCCAATGCTTGAGCCACTGTGTAATGCTTGATTATCTTTTTAGCAATCAGCCCGCATAAGTTAGGGGTCATTTCCAAAAAAGTTATTCCATGCACCCATATATCCACCCAAAACAAAGTGGATTGCCCGTTCCCAACTTGCGGCCTCACCGCCACACTAAAAAGGTCATGAGAAACACGGGGGACATGGACGGGCAATCCTTGCCAAGCATGAGTATTGTCTATCTTTTGGAGCCATAACCAACAAATCCAAAGGGCCCAACTCATATATTCCAGATTAAGAATACCGAGGCCACCATTAGCCAAAGGCCGATACACTTTATCCTAGGCTATTAAGCAATTACCATCATTGCCTTTTCCTGTCCTGACCAAAAAAATCCCCTCCTTTTGTCAATGGCTTTTGCAACCCACTTTGGTAGATCCATAGCAAACATAAGATATATAGGGATGGCGGATAGAACAGCCATACTGAGATGAGATGACCGGCCTGATTCATGAGAGAAGCTTTCCACATGGGGAGATCATCCGCTACCTTGTCAACTAAAGCTTGCAAGTCGGCTTTAAACGCTTTCTTAACATTTAAAGGAAGACCCAAATAGGAACAAGGAAATTCCTTGATCTCACACGGGAACACATCCACGATCACTTCCTACTCCTCTTCACCGCACCTAATTGGAGTTATTGAGCTCTTTTGCATGTTGGTCACTAGGCCCGATGCATGCCCAAAAATATCCATAACATTCTTGATAATGGAGAGATCATTCACTGTTGGTCTTGAGAATAGAATAACATCATTAGCATAGAAAGAGCACCTTTGTTGTGTTTGCCGGACAGCTAGAGCCTAAATCGAACCCTCATGAACCGCTCGATCCATAAGAGAGTTGAGAACGTCCATAACAAGAATAAAAAGCATCGAAGACAACGGATCACCCTAGCAGACACCTGGCAATGCAAAATTGTCTACCCTGGCATCCCATTGACCAACACTCGGGTGGACGAAGTAGAGAGCAGCAAGCAAAGAAGATTGCACCATCTGCGACCAAACCCCAAGTGCTGCAAGACCTCCAACAAGAAAGGCCAAGAGACCGAATCGACAGCCTTTGCAATATCCAATTTCAGCATTGCATGAGGCTCTTTTTTTGCATGCAAACACTTGGCCAATTGTTGCACTAGGAAGAAATTATCCTGTATACTCCTTCCTTTTATGAATTCACTTTGATAGGTGGAAACCATGCTTGGCAGCAGCGGCGCAAGATGGTTTGCCAAAATCTTTATAACCAACTTAACAAAAAATTGTGGATGAGACTTATAGGGCGGAAGTCCTTCACTGTGCATGCATCAACCTTTTTTGGCAAGAGAGTTATAAAAGCTGGATTTAGTAAATTAAACTTTGAAACATGTCCTTGCTGAATTGCAACTAATGCCAGAAAGATGTCTCCCTTGATAATGTCCCAACAACTCTTGTAGAAACATCGGTAAAACTGTCTGGACCTGGGGCTTTGTCTAAAGGCAAAGCTTTAATAGTACCCCACACTTCTTCCTCAGTGAACTGCTCATCAAGTGCCACAAGATCAAAACGACGCTCATGAAAGGCCGGTAGATTCAAGGAAAAAACCCTATCATGAGATGACCCAAGAAGACACTCATAATAATCAAGAAAAACACTATGTTCCTCCTCCTAAGTAGTGACAGCCCGGTCCTCCACTACTAATTTTGCAATAAAATTCCTCCTCTTACGATATTGGGAATTCTAATGGAAGAAGGAAGTATTAGCATCCCCTTCTCGAAGATATGTTATCCAGGACCTCGACCTAGCAAACCAAGATAGTGAAACTTCAATTTTTTTTCCTGAACCAGTCTTCTTCCTTGGAGAGAGGTCTACTGTCCCTTGTTATTTCAATTCAGTGAAGGACCTCCTTGGCCATAGCCAGCTGGATTTTAACGTTACCCACTTTCTTATGTCTCCAGCTTTGTAACCCTTTACTCAACCGCTGCAACTTGAGACAATTTCTCTCCACTGAGCAATTAGCTTGTAGGGGAGCTTCCCAGTTCTGCTGCACCATGTCATAAAAACCCTCCACCTTGGGCCAAAAACTCTCAAAATGAATCTTCTTTTGCCACGAATATTAGTGTGAAGTCCCAACAACAAGGGATAGTGATCCAAGACGACCGAAGCTAAACTTTGCAACAATGAGCAAAGGGCAGTGGTTTTTATCTAGAACCAACAACTATAGGTTATCAAAGGTATCGGTTTTTAATTTTTTCACCCCGTGGAGATGAAAAACAGTCAATAGATGCCGGTTTTAAATTAACTAGCACCTATGAGCCATCCCTTATTAGGGTTTTTTAATAGTGAATAGTTTGAAAATATCATCCTGACATAAACATTCGTAATAAAAATGAAAACAACATCAAACAAGGTGCCCGCGCATATGCACAGGCTACCTTTCTAGTTTAAATAATATATAGACTGATAATCTAAAAAACAAAAGTAAAATGATGTGGTTTAATGAGATAAGAGAGAAATAACATTAATTAGGTGGGATGAACTACATAGATATATAGATATATAAGATATTGTAGAAAATGATGGGTAGATGTATGTCAAAATATAATGTAAATGATGCAGGATAATGATTTAAAATATTTGTATTTTAAAGCTCTAAAATATAAATTATAGATGGTATAGCATACTTACATGAGGTTTAAATTAATAATTGATACTGGATGATGATTTGACATATTTGCATGTTGAGCTTTATGATGTACTCTCTCCGTCCCATAAAACCAAACCTATTGATATGACACATCTTATTGTCCAAATTCGCATAGGTATGACATATCCTATCCTAGGTTTGTTTTTTTCTAAGACATGAGAAGTAGTTAGTTGTAACATTATAGGAGATACAGATATAGATAAGCTGACTTAAGTTTATGTCTTCGCATCAATGTTCAGAGATGATGTCAAAAATTATGAAAAAGAATCGTATTTTCATTCTCTAGTTTACCCATCTGATAGTACTACATCAATCTACTTGGGGTAATTGGTGGAGCGAAATGCTTCGAAACCACAGTTGCTACTCTTTCATCGATCAGAGTTGCCAAACATGAATGATGCAATTCAGCTCCATACATATTTCGCAAAATATCCACAAGATGATGAAGTTGTTCAGTTCCAGTGGGCTCATAGAATCGGCCATCAGTCCATCACACTCACAGAGTAGTTGTTGGCTGGTCACAAGACCAACTCCAACTCCAGTTTCAGGCTTTCATTCATCATCTGAACATTCAGAAAAAGATAAATCATACTACTATCATTAAGCAAGTCGCTTTCTTTCCTTCACACACACGCGTGGTCATGTCATTCGCAATCATGGGGCAGGGCGTTCTGCTTTCGTTTTCGCAAGATTTAATAGGAAGGAAAAGAAAGCACCCCATTATTGGATCCATTTTGCCACTTTGATTGGGAAAAAAAAGGTACATGGAAAAGTTCATCTCAATCGCAATTCACAGGTCACATCCATCCAAAACGTCAGTACTGAATGCAATGCAAGAAAAGATCTTGCACATCCGACCAAAGATTTCTCCTGATTTTTAGCTGAATGTTCTTAACCCGGCGGAAGTGGAGATGAAACGCTGTAAAACTAAAAATGGCCAGGAAGTGGAGATGTAACGCTGTCAAACTAAAAATAGAAGCTTGATAGGTCGCAAGAACATGGTGACCAAGAACATGAGCTGCATCAAGAAGGAGAAGGCAAGATTGCACGAACATGGTGTATATGTACAAAAGGGGCACCATTTCAGCGAGCTTACATTCACACGTACTAGATAAGTTGGTCGCCTACTACGGCTGGACGTCGCCGTTCGTTCGCCGGGGAATGGATGTCCGGGCAGGGTAAGAGTGCGATTGGCGGCGGATCAGGAGGCGGCGATGGCGGCGGCGGCGGCAGCCTTGAAGAGGAGGAAGGAGAGGCGCTCGAGGGAGAAGTAGATGAAGGTGCCGCTTGTGTGGGTGAAGAAGCAGCCGAAGTTTGCACCCACCACGCACTGCCACCCCACCCCGTACCTCTTGTCGAACTCCTGCAACATCAACAACAACAAATCCACCCAAAATCATCTCCTCGATCCTGCACAATCGATTGATATGATGGTCGATTCAACCAAATCCATGGGGGTCTTGGAGCACTTGCCGCCTTGATGTGTCCGGCGATGCCGCGGCAGTCGGCGACGTCGAAGAGGTCGAGCGCGCGGGATGCCGCGGACGTGGCCGCCGCCTGCATCCGCGCCGGCATGTCCGTGTCCTCCACCCGCGCCTTCCCCTCCAGCATTGCCGCCTCCTCTCCCACGTAGGAGCACCTACCACTCAACCTCGATTCCTCTCGATTCTTGATTCCACGAGGCGAGGAAGGAAGAGGACGATTCTTGATTCCACGAGGCGAGGGACGAAGAGGACGACGCTCGCTTAGCTCTGAGCCCGAATAATGGACAGAGACAGAGAGAGAGAGAGAGAGAGAGAGAGAGACGGAGAGAGGGAATCAGGGAGAAAGTGGAGGAAGAGGAAAAGATGTCTCCTTTTATTAGGACGCAGGAACGTGTCCTTGCAAACCTTATCTTGGAGGAGCCGCGGTGGCGCCCCCCGCCCCCGGGCCGTCGGTCGATCCTCCGACTTCCGCTCCACCCTCCAGCGCAACATGCGAGCTAGCGTGCTTCGCCGGCTTGGTGATGGATGAATCGATTCGACGGCTATGGCGCCGGCGATCATTAGCGTAACCAAATTACCAATGATAACTAGCGTAGCTCAACTAATCATATTCTTTGGATGGAACCAATCCATCTATTAAGGTTTAATTTTTAGACTTGACATGAATATTTGTATTTATAGCTAATTATTTTTTCAGTGATATGTGATGTATTTATCGACAGCGAGACCTCTGTGATGGTTTCATCAATCTTAAAAAAAAATATGTTAGTTCAGTTTTTCCAAATATTCATAGAGGTAATTACACGTACATGTATTTATAAGGATGAGTATGCATGTATTATAAATGTCTGCGTTATACTGTATTTAAAAAAATTCACCAATGGTAACTTCCCTTTTATACGATCATTAGCGTATAATATGCAGAGAGAAAAAAACATAATGGTCAGCAAATAAAAGTAGAGAAGGTAGTCGTTCTCTTTCGGCCAATGGTGGCGCTCTGAAACGGAATCTTCGATCGTGCTGGCAATGCCAGCTTATTAGTAGTTAATTAAGATAGTACTCCTAATTAGGTATAGTGGTCTCCGGGAAAACGTGATCCATCCATGGCCCATGGATAAGTTTTGTGGACGTTTCCTGGGTGAAGGCACGTGTAGGTTACCTAGATCAGCGGAATGGGCATGTCGAGTAATGACGGAATCTATCGGCAAAGGGAGTGGCAGTGACGTGGCAACCATGCTGTGGATAAGAACGGGGATCCCATGGGATTCTCTGAGGACAAAGCAAGATATTCCAGCAGAGTATCATTGCATTTTTCACCTTTTGGTTTCATGTGAAAACTTATTTTACAAAAACAGACTTGTACAAAGATTTATTTAAGAAATGGATATTTTCCATGACGCCAACATTATTGATATCGTGGTTCAACATGATGACGTCAATGTCCCTCTGACCTTCTCGAAGAAGCTAAGTCACTTATATAAAAGAGGACGATGTCAATGACATTGACGTCGATGACCTATTAGTAAAAATTTTTAAAATATATTTATAAATAGGTCCTTGACACAAGCGTCATTTGCGTTGAGAACTTATTTGTAATAACTTTTTTTGCTACAAATAGGTCCTTTTTAAAAAATTACAAATAGCTCCCGACACTAATGATGTTAGTGCCATCTAGGGCTGTCAAAAAAACTCGAGGCTCACGAGCTGCTCGAGCTCGCCTCAAACTCTTAACAAGGCAAACCTAAGCCTAGCGGCAAGCTCGTGAGCTGTGTCGAGTTGAGCTCGAGCTTCTCACGAGCCTAACTGTGTGTATAATTTTTATCTTTTATATGATAAGTTTGTAGCTTAAGGATAAATTAGTATATATTCATGTGAAAAATTAATGTATTTTGGCATCATATATTAATCTAAAGTTGTCCTAATATTTTTCTTTGATATTATTAATTAAAATTATTGTTTTCTACAAAATTTTATTATCAAAATATACATTATCCTATACTCGGTGTCTCGGTCGAGCTCGCGGGCCTAACTGAGCTCGAGCCGAGCTTACTTAAAAGCTCGAAGGCAGATTAGACTCGGCTTGAGCTTGTGTCGAGCTTGAGCCTAGGCAGGCAATCTTGCTCGAGCTCAACTCGTTGACAGCCCTAGCACCATTCTCCTTAGTTTCTCCGAGAAAATTAAGGGAACAGTGTCACCGTTATATTGGACAATGGTTTAATGAACGTTAGCTCCGTTAAAAGGGTTCTTTTAGAATAAGTTTTTTTTAAATCTATTTGTAAAATAAGTTTTTAAAAATTCTAAAATGTAAAAAATCCACCTGAGTATCATGTGTAGTTTTTTTAAGACTCGTATCATGTGTAGTAGTAATCCCAATCTCAAACAAATATTATTTTTTTATTCCGCCATCCTACACGTAACTACCACTGATACAAAGATATAATAAATTATTGTCATCTATTGTTCACCTTGAAAAAAAATATTATCACTTATTCGTTTGAAACACCCTTAATAAATAAAATACATGCGCCTAATTGGATTAGATATGTTGATGGTGAATGATTTAAAAAAAATAAGAGGGGAAAGTGCTAGTTAATTGTGTTTTATACTATATTCTGAAACATAAAAAAAACACTAGACGTTCTACCGGGCCCAAAAAAAAAAGATTGAGCCACTATCACTTTTGCTGGAGGGCTGATCCCTCGAAGAGTGGAGGATAGAATTGAGAGCTCATTTGATTGAAGAAAGTGGATTCATAAACAATACTTACGGTGTTTGCAACGCGTGAAACGGGTATGCAAGCGCCATAGTTCTTTAGGGAATACAGATAGATTTAGCGATAAATGGCTATGAAAGTGTATTTTTTGTTGGAATTTGCACCTATTTGTATTTATTTAGTGATCAGTCGGCTAGTTTCATTGATTTCACTTGGTGTTCCTTTTCAATTTGCTTTCAATAGTTGATCTATCAAAAAAAATTGTCGGTCTGCAAATGTGAATTGTGCCCTATATTTTTGTGGATCAATGAAATATTCTCTCCGTTCCCAAAACTTCATTTGTTTATCTTGTTCATTTATCCCACGAAGGTAACTTATGCATTGGAGTTTGAAATGGTTAGAGACAAATTTCTTGGAGTTTAAGATAGAAGGAGACAAATAATTAGAGTTTAAGAAATTAAAAGATATTTTGGTTTTCTATTAGTACACGTGAGATAGATTAAAAATAAAGTCTTTTTGAAACGGAGATAGGAGTAGTACCGTCACTGTGGTCATGTAGCAAATACCACTCCGACATTGCGCCCATAAAAGTTGTGAGAAATCAGTCAAGTGGGTCAACTGGTCAAGTAGGCGTGAACTTGGGAGACAACAGTCAAGTGGACAAATTGGTTAGCTTTGGATGATAAACCCAATGCTTAAAAAAGAGAAAAATGAAAACGCCTTAATTAACAATTTTTATTGGTATTTGCACATTGCTGAACGATACCTTTACATGGCATTTTCAAGCTGCGTCTTTTTGCGATAAACAATTATTCTCATGCTTCCTTGCCACGAGCACTGTCTTAATTACCACAAATTCAACACTGCTACTGCCTTGGCTACTTAATTCCTATCGAACGAATAATACGTGATGACACTCTAAAAATGCTTAACTGATTTATGTAAATTTAAGTTTTAGATTTGACAAGAGTGCTCGTATTTATAACTAATTATTTTTTCAACGATAAATGATGTATTTGTCGACAGCGAAACGCTCGTAGTGACTTTATCAATCTGAAAAAATTCTGGTCTGGTCTTCTAAAGGTGCTGATAGAGGTAGAGTATATGTACATTCGTAAAGATGAGTGTATGTATATTGTAAGCGTTTGTATTTGTATTATTTTTTTTAAAAAAAATCAGGAGTGCTGAATGCAACCCCTTAATTTCTATCGACGAATTTAGCCTACGAACAAATTCAGACGACCTATCACATCAACAAATTCCGCCCATGGCTGAATTCAGCCCATCTCTTTCCCATCGAGGAATTCAGCCCGCCGTGGACTACGAACCGATTCAGCCCACATACTTCTCGTTGATGGTTTCAGGTCACCACTGAATTTGGCCCATTAATTTTCCATCAACGAATTCAGCCTATTAATGAATTCGGCCTACCTACTACTTCTCTCCAAGGAATAAGTTCACCTGATGTCCCTCAACTTTACGTTGAGTCTAAGTCCCTAATCCTCAATACCAAAAATCTTTACCCCTAAACTATACAAAACCGTGCAAAAAAAGGTCCCGAGATAGTATAGATCTCTGATTTCACTGACGTAGCATCCTAGTCAGCAAAATAAAAATAAAAATAATATGTGGCCCACATGTAAATGAGAAGAAAAAAAATGTGGAACCCATATCTCTTCTTTCTTCTCTTTTCTTCTTTTCTTTTCTCTTCTCTTTTCTGGCGAGAGGCGGAGAGGGGGAGAGACTAAGAGAGGTGGCAGGCCGCGCCAGCGAGCCTAGGAGGGACAGGGGAGAGAGGCGGCAGGCCACGCCGACGGGAGAGGTGGGAGAGGTGGCCGGCCGCGCCCGCGGCGACGCCGACCACCACGCCACCGGCCTCCTCCAAGAAGACGCCCACACCCACCGTGGCGCCAGCCTGGCCCCTGCCGCGGCGCCCACCACCCTGGCTTTGGCCACCGCGCCACCCACCAAGTCCACCAAGGCACCCGCCCCGGCGCCCAAGGCCAAGGCCACCCTGCCGCCGCAGAACATGAAGTCGTGCCGGGGCTTCACTCGCCTTCTGCGCAACGAGGTCACGCTCTGCCACCACGCTAGACCGCCGAGCAGGCTCTAAGAGATGTTCTCCAAGCTGTCCGCTGCCGAGTTCGACATGTTGATGCGCCTCCGCGGAGGGATCGGCTACGGTGAGGAGGAGTGGCTCCGAGCAGCGCGGTGCCTGCAGGCTGGACGCAGCCAAGATTGGCGTAGTGGCATTGGAGGCAGAGGCTAGATCCGAGCGCCGGCGGCGTCCACCCCCTTAGCCACCGCAGCTCCTGAGGGTGGGGGCGTCGGATCCGTGCACCGCCATCGCTCTCGAGGACGGGGGAGCCGGATCCGTCTGTCCCTGAGGCCGCCTCCCTTTCCACATCCGTCTCAGCCGCCTCCACCTTCACTAAGCCTGCCCTCGCCCTCTCCCCTTCCCCATCTCCCATCGGCCGCCTCTCCCACCCTCTCCGGTCGGGCGTGTCTAGGCTGGGAAAGAAAAGAGAAGAAAGAAGAGGGCGGCTGACATGTGGGCCCCACATACTTTTTTTTATTCTTTTGGTGACTAAGATGCCACGTCAGCGAAACCAAACATTTATACTGCTATGAGACCTAAATTGCATAGTTTTATATAGTTTAGGGGTGAAGATTTCTGGTATTGAGGATTAGGGATCTTAGACAGACTTGATGTAAAGTTGAGGGATGATAGGTGAACTTATTTCTCTTTCCAACGAATTCAGTACATGCAAGAACTCAACCCACCTCTTTCTCGTCAATGAATTCGGCCCATCTAAGGACATAACTACATGAGTGAAGTAGGGTTGAATGAGAATTGTCAGAAATCAGGCTACATAAGATTTGGGTATTCTTTTGGCCCACAAGAAGATCAGACTGAGGAATTGGCGATCGTTGAGATCAACTTTTTCATTAACTAATCCTCCCCTCATCGACAATAAAGTTTGTGCTTATGGATTCCTCTTCCTGTCGGCATTTCTTCGTTGGGCCTGTTTGGCTGCTGGGTTTATGGCTGCACCATAGCCGACACCAATAATATCACACACACGTAGTCATAGTGTCCGCCTGTCGAACAGGTCCATTATTTTGAAAAACAACATGGTGGATTAATTAGTGGCAGTTAAGAAAAAGCTCTTTGCTGGTTTTAGTACCCGTCATTTGGATCTTAGCAAAGAGCAAATTTGTTTCAGTAATATCGAATTTTTCCCATTTTAGATTTGTAACACTTAAAATTCATTGTTTATTTTATAGTATTGAAATCTTCTCCTTCTTTTTGATAGCATTCATGTTGCCTTCATCACTTCTCTTTCTTGTGTTATCTTTGACTGAACTAGACATGGTCAAAAACATGACAAAGGCCGATCGTCAAACACTTGGTATGTGACCTTGGACTGGTCAAGATTGTTGATACAGGTGGCACCAATCATGTCCTTAGCAGCTAACAACTTCATTGGGCTTGGCATCAGGGCAAGAGCAATTCGTCGAACACTTGGTGAGCATCACCTTGGATTGCTCATTCTCAACCGAATATATGAAGTCATCGACCTTCTTTTGGACTCCAAGCATCTACGATTCTATTGTCGCCATGGGATATAATAGATCAGCTTTCCTTCTTTGATATGTCTCCACCCGTCTTTGCTCGGACTCCATTCACTTAAAAAGTAAATTGAACTTATCCTCACTTTGCCATAGTAGCTTGTTTGGAGAACTCGGTAGGGCTTGGTGTCTCTATACTACTTTGTTTGGGATATCTTCTTTGAACTTAAATATTAGTAACTTTTTCAATACAAATCACAAGCACAATCGAATGGTTGAGGCGAAATTAAAGAACAATAAGAAGAAAGGAGATACAACTCTAAGGGTGAGTTCTTCCCCTTACTTTCCCAACTCACCTCTCTTTTTTTCCGCGCGCACGCTTTTCAAACTGCTAAACGGTGTGTTTTTTACGAAAAAAAGTTTCTATACGAAAGTTGTTTTAAAAAATCATATTGATCCATTTTTTAAAAATTTTTTAGCAAATACTTAATTAATCATGTGCTAATGAGTCGTTTCGTTTTTCGTGTGAAGGGAATAAATTCCCAACACACACTCAAACACACCCTTCCACAAACTAAGAAAAGGATCGGAGGCGAGAAGAGAGGTAGGAAAGGAGATAGTGAATGTTCCTAGCTAGGACCAGCATGCCACTATCGTTTGCTAAGTTACCTTGATCAAGTTGTTGTTGCCTATTCTCTTCTATTCGATGCCTCCTAAAGTTGTTGTTGCTGCAAATATATCTATATATCACCGCTCCTTGTGCTTGCTTAGGCTTGTTTAGGAACATGACAATCCCAACCATGTGTGTAGCCCAATCAAGTTTCTAACAAGTTACTACGCTCGCTGATGCTCGTTATTGCTACCAGATACAAAGACACATTAGTCTGCATTGATCGGTCTTTTATTTTCTTTTTTATAAAATAGGATTGTGATTTCTATTATTATTTAATATATAACCAAACATGAAAAAAAATATAAATGTTCTAATTCTTCTAGTATTAAGCAATATATAATCAAACACGAAAAAACTTGTACTATAGGTTTTTTTATACATGGACCCGTAAGACCGTAACCTGGTAGCTCACACCGGTCTTTATACTCCTACGTGAGGGACCAAATTATTTATGCTCTTACTTTTCCTAACCTTGAAACAGCTCAGCTCAAAATATTAAGAAAAAAAACGAAATTCACGAAAACGTCATTGGTTTAGTCCAAAAATGTCCAATACCATGGACCGCCTAGCAAACATCGAGGCGCAGCAAGAAACAAGAAATTCCCAAACACAAAGAAAAGCCAGAGAGGGGAGGTCCGGGAGGTAGCTGGAGCCTGGAGGAGAGCAGCTCGGCGTGGGAGGGTGACGACGCTGGATTAGGATGGCGATGGGCGACGCGAAGCCCTCGGCGGTGCACATCCCGATGCCCGCGCGCGACCGGGACCGCGAGCTGCTGCTCGTCCCGCCCGCCGCCGTCGCCACCTCCGCGTCCGCGTCCGCCTCGGCGGGCCGCGACTCCGACTCCGACGACGAGTCCAAGCCTTCCTCCGCCTCCGCCGCCGCGGCCGCGGCGCAGACTGGCCGTGAGGTACGGACCCTCCTCCGGTTCCCCCCTCACCTCGGAATCATTTTTTTTTCTTTTGTAGCGTCGAGCCAGATTTGATCTGGAGGGCGAGGCGAGCTGTAATGTGTGTTCCGAAATGTGACGCCTTTCTTTGTGGTTTGTTGATTTCAGGCGTTTCACAAGGTTGTGCATAGCTGGGCGTCCAAGAAGTTCATGACCGGATGGTACGTCGTCTGTTGTTGTGCTCCTCGATTTTGGAGGATTTTGGTTTTGTGGTTCAGAATTTGGATCCGAATTTCCTAGGGCTACTTGCCAACTTGAAATGGGACCAGTGGATTACCTCGGGAGTTTTGTGGCGTCGGAAAAATTGTCTCTTTAAGCTTAGATGTTTAAGTTTTGTGACACAAAACGCACAAGCGTCAAACTTGTGGGCATATTGGTTTGCTGTTAGATTGGGATCCGCAGAATTGAGTCTGGATGCATGCCTTACTCGTGTTAAGTTTGGTGATGATGCTATTTTATTTATAGTGTATAATGCCAATGGTGTTGCCGCCTCGATTAGAGCATTGGGAGTTGGGATTCAATTATGTCAACTGAGACTGTAGCTGAACTGCAAAAGTTTTGGCAGCCAGCATTGTGAAATTTGCACAGTTGCGCTGGTAACGCATATATTTTTCTTGCTGACAGCAGTTGATACTTTGATAGTGATGTTAGGAGTTAGGACCTTGGAAAAACTTTACAGAACCTTTTCATGATTGCTAGTTAGAATTCCATTTTTCCACTTTAAATTTAATTGTAATAGTTTACCTTGTCTTAATTCAAGCATATCTTGGTGTTCAGACCCCTTTAACCTAATTGCCCTTATGTGCTGTTCACTGTACTAGTTGAGCTGCTCAATGTGTTTTTCCAACCAGTCATATCCATCCTTTCTTGAAGTATAAATAAAAGTAAAATATATGCTAGTTCGCTTTGAATTTTTTGGTTTTGCAAGAATGACAGAAACTGAATTGATACCATTATGGTGCATAGTCACATTTCTCCAGTCAGATGATCTGATAGATGCAGATTATAAATGAACATGATGAAATGGATTGGATGTATATCATAAATGATTGCAGATCTCAATCTGATAAGAGGGACTTTAGTTTATACTTTCATGAACTTGGTGTATTTGGAGAGAAAAGGAGTCAAATAACCTAAAGATTGAATTTAATTATTCCATGAAGTCTTCACTTCATTTCTTAATCTCATGCAATTTATTTCATAAATTCATTTTTTTCTTTGTACTTGTGGAATATCTCTCACATAAGGGATGTGTCACGGACTCAATAGAAAATAGCATGAATAGAATTGCCTATCAAATATTAATTGGTCTTTTGGTTACAGAAAGGAAAATAACAGTTCAAACGTAGTGCCAGACTGCCAGCATGGAATCTAAGTTTCTATTTTGGTTCTCTGCAATTATAGCATGAATATACTTTCTTTGGTTTCTGTATTTCTACTACGCATTGGTAAAATATCTATGGGGGCATGAGAATCTAAGTGAAATAATTTTAAAAACAGTACATAGTGTACTATCTTAGCTATTATTTGCCATATTGCAAATGTTATTGCAGTTTTGTGTACTTAAATAACAACTTAATACTAACATTGGAGATTTCATTGTAAAGTTTTACCTGCATTTCTTGTTTGCTAATGGGATTTTCTCCCTTCTGTTTCAGTGTAATCCTCTTTCCAATTGCAGTTACATTCTATATCACATGGTGGTTCTTTCGCTTTGTGGATGGATTTTTCTCCCCAATATATGCTCATCTTGGAATCAATATATTTGGTATGCACAGTACTTGAACTATAGTATGATTGTCAGTCCACATTACTACTTAGTTGATGATCAAGAGAATTATAATCCTATTACAAATATGTTTCCTTTTTATTATTGGAGAACTACTCTTGTTTACTTTATTCCTTACCAACACCAGCAATATTTGCTTTCGTCTGTAGGTTGTAGGTTCTTCAAGTCACTGGACTTCTCTTTTGAGTTATCACAAATACATATGTACCATAAATTTGTGTATGCACCAAAATATCATTAGCATATAGGCTACTATTGCCATTAGGTTTAAGACCTTTATTCATGTTATCACGTATAATGCCTGTCCCATCTAATTAGTCATTACTTCTTTCCTCTGTCTGACTATCTGTATTTTGCTTTTCACATATGATATTTGTAGACATCACTCCTTAGCTTTTATCTTGTGTTGATAGTCTGATATTGTTTTTTGAACAGCTAATTGGTCCTATGGTTCTATGTGTCTATGACATTCAAATTACAATTTAGATGAACTATAAAGCCTCATTTTTTTTGTTTAATCCCATACACTTCATTGGACATGTTGTTCTTTCTTCATTACTGTTCTCAACTTAATTTCATTCATTCCTATACAATAGGCATTAATTTAATTTGTAAGCAGACCATGATCTATTTAATTGTTTGTTTTTAAATTTGCATGGTCAACTGTGCACATCCTTTTCCTACATACTATATTAAACCAGTAATTTATGTTTACCTCATATTTTGTGATGCAATTGTTTCTTGTTCTTAAAGAACCAGGCGGACCTTTCAATGCTGTTTATGCACAAACTCACATCCTCTTCTTTTGTTAAAAAAAAGTTCTGCCCTTAAAATTAGATGCAGGTTTGATTGTAGCTTTTCCTCAAACTTGGTTTCCAACCTCTGTGCTCTTATGAAGTAGGGAGTATATAACTAGATATCATAGCACAATTTTCAAGATCATAACCTACTTAGTGTGCATCATCTGCCAACTTTGTTCTCCTTTAGGTTATTCTGGGTACCCACTCTTCTGTAGTTGTGTGTGCCTTCTTTGTACTGTAGTTTCTCATGATTTATAATGGATTTCCACTCGATTCTGAAGTTGACGATTTTCACACTATTTGCAGGACTTGGTTTTGTAACTTCAATATCATTCATTTTTGTGGTTGGTGTGTTCATGTCATCTTGGCTGGGGGCATCTATTCTTGGTCTGGGAGAGTGGTTTATAAAGAGAATGCCATTTGTTCGCCATATTTACAATGCATCCAAGCAGATCAGTGCTGCCATTTCACCTGGTTATATTCTCCACCTTAATGTGATTCCATAAACCACAATTTAATTGTCTATCGCTAATTTGGTTTTTCATGCAGATCAAAACAAACATGCATTCAAGGAAGTGGTCATTATAAGGCATCCCAGAATCGGCGAATATGCATTTGGATTCATCACTTCAGAAGTTCTACTTCAGGTTTGAGTGAGGCTAGCTATTATAATTCAATTGTTCTCTCTTTATTTCCTAGTATCATAGTTATTGTTCATGCATTATATTTGTCTGTTATCACTGTATTGAGATTGTTTCGCCAAGTTTTGGTTATCTGTTTACACTTTGTTTAAAGTAGCTGCCACTGATAACATCATGGACCCTTTTGCCAGTCATCGAACTTTGCACAAACAGACTAAGGCAACTAACAAAATTGGCTAACAAATTATGAGATATGCATGCATGCAGCTAACCAACTAAAGTGATAGTGCTCCAACATAATGATTGAGTGCGTGCTACAGTAACTAGAGGTTTAGTGATTACATGCATGGTGGATAGCTGTGTGATGTTCACACCTGACAGCAGGAGAGTTTACTTCTATTTAGGCATGACTTAAGTATCGGCGATGGTTTGGAGGGTGCCCTGTGGTAATTAGTGCAGTGGTAGCACGGTAGCACCAGGTTTTTCGAAATAGCAGAAACGTGTATGAATATAGAAGGGGAAGGAAGAGGTTGTTAGTGAAAGTGGAAGAACATAATGTAGATATGGTAATTGTAGTGATAGTTAATCTTGCTAACTATAATGGAAATTTTGGGTGCAGGGTGTTTATTTCTTCTATTTTTTCCTAAAACAAGTGAGCTTCCCCAATATCTTGATATTAACATGCTGTGCTGAGTGCCAATGTTTTAAATTTCGGATTGGCCTAGGAAGAGCACTTAGAATTAGACAGGTGCCTGGCCAGTTCTCCATACATTTTTGCTCATACCAGTATTATAAGTAACTTTACAAACTTAAAAAAAAAAAATCTGATACTCACTCTGAGCTAAACTGTTAATCTGTGAATGAGTTAACTGCCAAGTCAATTTATTTGCTGAAACAATTTATCTGTGAATGAGTTAAAATTTATTTGTTTTGTTGTCCAAATATGTGGAGCTAAGGGAGCTTCCTTAGTCGATATGTTGCACAGGCAGTGCAGCTGCATTAGTTGATATGTTGCACTAGAATATTTTTCATGGATGTTCATGTGCTCTTCTATGTATCTTAGGGTTTTGCACTAGCATTTCTTAGTTGCATACTTTTGGCCAACTAACCGAATGCAAAAAATATTGATATGCGCTTACTTCCTTACGCCAGGGTTATTCCAGTGAGGAACAAATGTACTGTGTATATGTACCAACCAACCATCTCTACATTGGGGACATATTTCTGGTTAACTCAAGTGATGTGATTAGACCAAACTTGTCTGTTCGTGAAGGCATCGGTATGCACATCTTCTGTTTTTCTAAGCTAAATGAATTTTCATCCCTTCAACTTTGAATAGCTTTGGTAATTGCCTTTTTTCATGGTGTTGCAGAGATTGTTGTGTCAGGAGGCATGTCAATGCCTCAAGTTCTATCCATTGTGGAAACAGAGCAGAACCAATGGAGCAGGATGAGATCTAGTCGAAGCTAAAATAACCCTCCTACGTGCCCAGATTTCGCTTGTAATTCCGTGTTTACTTGTTTCTGTAAGTACAAGGGTAGGATCCAATAGTAGAATGTACAGTTCTCCTGGCTGGGAATGCAAAATCACGCTGTGCACGCATGAAAGCGGTCAATCCATTCAAATGCGCGCGTGTGAACTCGTTCCTTGGTTGGAGCTTCATGAGGTAGAGTTTGTCCTGACGGTTTAGATGACACAGTTTATTCGCTTCATTTATTTGGTTAAGAGGGAGTTCTAGTTCTGATTATTTGAAAAATCTTTTCCAGTTGCCACTGGCTTACTAATGACATGGTTTAAGTGCATGTGTTTGTGTATGACAGTACGAGATTTGTGGCCTGAATGTTGTACGCATGAACGAAATGACTACATATGAGCGTGCATTTGACTTAAAAACTTAACATATGTTGGTTAATATTGTTCCAGTCAAGTTCTTCGACATGGTTGTTAGATGGGGTTAATTGGTTATCAGTTCGCAGCCTTGCAGCCTTGCATGTCTATAGTTTGTTTGCAGACTTGTTGGGTAATCAAGACTTCCAGAGCTTGTGTATTGCCATTGATTAGTTATGGTAGTGTAAAATAAAAAATAAATCTGTTTCAGTCATGCAGCTGGCATGTTCTCTCTCGTTGAAGAAATCATGATAAGTTCTTCGATTCCACGGATGGGCTTCAGTGTGACGTGTATTGATGATACTCCTGCTCAGGAAGAAGATAAGAAATAGAAATACAATCTGTAGTGTCACACACATAGCAGTATAGCACGGATTTTCAATTCAGAGTTGGTTTGGGTGCGCCGTCCAGTGTTGATGTTTATCCAGGCAGAGTACGTAGCAACCATGTAATCTGCAACATACCATATCCAATACTAGGTAAGATAGTATAGAAACAAATCAGCAGCTTCACTGTAAACAAACAGCAGTATATGCAGGTTGGAAGGCAACCTGATTACCTATCTACATCCATAACAAACAGCACCGTGTACTGGTTGATGTGCTACCATGTACAACGTCCAGCAAACAAAGCACACGCACGCGCCCATACCCTCCATGGCATCCCTACTCCTCTTCGAGCCGTGGAATGCTATCCATATGAGCTGGAACATGCACTTGTTGCCACAAGGTAACATTACTTTGCGTCCATGCTCCCCACCTACTCGATGAGATGTTTCAATGGTTTGGTTTAGTTCCCTGTACTTGAATCATTTCCATTTCTATGCAACAGCCCCAAGCAGGCACAGAATATAACCATCCTATTTGTGTTCATGGAGCTTTCAAAAGGTGTGGAACAACAACCGGCTCTCCTTTCATGCCTTGATGGAGGGCAAGAATTATGCTATGCTCCATGAAACACAAAATTCTCTGCTAGGAGCCAGATTAAAGTTCGTAGGATCAGAAAATTCTCTGCTGTGTGTGTGGACGGGTCGGTGCGGCCTACGTGTGTGAAAATTGATTTTCACAATCGGGTCTTGGTCGGGTACTCCTCATATATTTTTCCAAGCGAATTTTTTTAGCGATTACATGGTAGACGCACACGTACACACTACACACGTAACATCACACTTACACCTCGCATATGCGCCCCTAACACACAGGCTCCAAGAGACGAAAACCAGCGATACATCTCTGATCTCACTAAAATCTTGTTGAAGCCTATCTGTATGTGCGTAATATTCATGAGCACCAGAATTTGAATCTTGGTGGATGGAGTCAATGCACCCACGACTCCAACATCACATCACTAGTACTTCCCTCTTTTTTCAAGTGAATCTTTATTGAGCCCGCATGTAAAAATAAAGGCGACATACATGTGCAAAAAATATTTCTGTGGCAGTGACTCACATTTAATAAACAGTTGAAAAGTACTTGAAATTGCCCGCAGAACTATCGCATATTCTCCTATTTATTCGGTTGAGATGAGAGGGAGATATAGTGCTAATTGTCTCCAAAATCTTTCAGTTCTAATACTGGCTTGCTAGGTTGCTAATGACGTAGTGTACATGTGTCGGGTCTTTGGTGCTGATTAGGGCAGCTACTTTCTCGTTTACCATAAACACGTTTTTCAAACTATAAAATGATGTGTTTCTGAAAAATCTTTCTTTATAGAATTTTCTTTTAAAATTATATATATTCATTTTGTTGATAACCAAATTTGGGTGTCGCCACGGGTTGCACATCTTTGGGTGTCGTCACGGGTTGCACATAACGTGCTTAAGGTGTGACGGCACAATTCTACGTCAACACATCTTTTTGGCGATTTCGCTGGAGACGATTTTAGTTGCTATAGCCGAAAACCTAGTTCTCCACCATGGGCTCTCACACCGATCTTGATTAAGACAACATCATGACCGCAGACTATGGAGAATTGCCGAAAGCCGATCACGAAGAACTCGAAGCTCACTTTGAAGAATTGCAGCGAAAGATGGCTTCATGCTATCAGAAGACGAGGCAAGGCGTCATCAAGCAAGATAATTGCATGGTGCTCGTCGACAACAAATCAAAGGTAACAACTGATTCTAGCAATACCCCTGTTCTTGCATTTGATATTGCTCAAATAGTAGATGATGCTGTTATTGCTAGTTTGAACAACCGGTTTACTACTTTTAGTACTATCTTTAAGAAAACCCTAGATGTTCGCATGAGTGAATTACAGAATCGACTAAGTAGCTGGTTCCTAGGTGGTGCATCTACTTCATACCGTAGCGAACATATGTATGGTATTCCATTAGATTTTCATATACCAAAATTTCCTATACAACAGAATTGGCCGATAAATAATACCTACAATTCCCTCGGTACAATAGATTCTAGCTTCACCCCTGCAGCACCATACGCCAGTCCGACGGTGTGTTACCGCCGGTCAGACCGGATACATCGGCCGGTCAGACCGGTGTAACACCGCTGGTTCGACTGGGGGGGGGGGGCACCGCTGGTCAGAACGCTCCCGACGTCTTTTGTAGGATCGGCTCCTGTTTCGGCCGTTCTTACTTATCCTACGGCTAACGAGTATGTTCCAAAGCAAGCTTTAACATCTTTTATTGTTGTTGCCCCTAATCCTCCTATTAGAATACCCCAAAATTTAGGCAACCAACATGGAGTATTGTCAAATCCTGTACTTAATGGCCCACGTGCAGAACCTAAGAGTCTTAGTGATGAAATTGTCAAAGTTATTAAAAATACTTTCGTTATAGATACTAGGTTCAAGAAGCGTACATATCAAAAGCCTTATCCTGATTGTTATGATACTGTTCCATATCCTCAAGGGTTTAGAGTGCCTGATTTTGTCAAGTTTATTAGAGAAGATGGCCGGTCTACTTTAGAGCATATCGGCCAATTTATCATACAATGTGGAGAAGCTAGTGCTAATAGTATTTTGAAACTTAGCCTTTTTCCATTGTCTTTATCCGGTTCTGCATTTACTTGGTTTATTTCTCTTGCACCAAACTCTATTCATGATTGGTCTCAGTTAGAACAAAAATTCCATGATTACTTCTTTAGTGGTGAGACTGAATTAAACTTATTACATTTAACATTGGTTAAACAAAAGCATAGTGAGCCAGTTTCTGAATACATTAGAAGATTTAGAGATACAAGAAACCGATGTTATAGTTTAACACTTTTTGATAAGGACTTGGTAGATTTGGCTTATTCTAGTTTACTTGAACATTTAAAAGAAAAGCTAGATGGTCATAATTAATTACTTCAAAAAGCTTTGGCTCAAGAAAGCCGAGTTAGAGAAGCCAAAATCTCGAAGAAAGTTAGGTCTTATCGTTCCCATGTTAATATAGTTGATCAACAAGAATCTTCGGACGATGAGACAATTGATGTGTACACAGCCGAATGGGCTTGGAACTCCAACTCTAAACCATTTGTTTTCTCCAATCTTAAGCCAGTTAGTCGTAAGAATCAGCAAGAGAAAATAAAGTTCACATCTGATGTGGCCAAATGCGATAGGATTTTTGACTACTTATTAGAAAAGGAGCAAATTAAATTGTCACAAGGCCACATCATACCACCACTTGAGGAATTAAAGCGGCGAGCATATTGTAAGTGGCATAACTCCTATTCTCATGCCACAAATGATTGCAATGTATTTCGTAGACAAATTTAATCGACCATTGACGAAGGAAGATTGACTTTTACAAAGATTGAAGTGGATGAGCTACCTTTTTCTATACACACCGTTGAATTGCAAGAGAAGAAGATCCCTAATGGCAAGGAGAAGACCATATTGAAGACTTCAATACTCGGGGGCAAGATGACAAGACGAAAATTCCAAAAGATGACAAGCGACCTAGGAGATCAAGTTCACTTACCAAACAAGGTGGGAGACGAGAGAGGATGGACCACCGGCAACCTATTTCTTCTTCTTCATGGTATTACCCTTGGTATGCATGATGGAATTCCAATAATATGTGGATGATGCCTATTTATATACCATATTATTATTCATTATGGGCATTGCCACAACGACCGATTTTAAATAATCAACCGCTCATTTCATAGCCGGTTAAGAGAGAAGAATCGGTCACAAAAGAATCGATACAAGAAAGTAGTAAAGCAAGTGTGGAGGCCAAAGCAAAGCAAAATATAATATGAACAAGAGGGGCCTCTTGTAGTATTCTTACATCACCTTTAAACATATAAGCCTTAGAGGCATTCATGGCCGGTATTGGTGGATATTTCTCTTAGATGATCTCATGCTTAGTGCTTTTTGGCTCACAAGTTTGCTAAAAAGGCAGGGGGCATGTTTTGATAACCAAATTTGGCGCTAGGGTCAAGTTATAGCAAGTTTGAACCAAATCTAGAAAATACCGGAGATTTCCCACGAAGGCCGGTTTGACCGCCGTTATGTGGCCGGTGAGACCAGACAATACACTGCGGTTAGACCTCAGGTGTTTGGACGATCAGACCGTCAGCACAAAGTTTGAGTCCAATTTAGGTATATCTCGAGTTTCCTTCTTTTAGACCAGGATTTCTTGAGTTCTATTTGATTTCTAAGCCTAATTGAACATGAGAAAGACCCTAGAAAACAAGTCCACCCCTCCTATAAATACAAGGAGATCAAGGCCAATTGAAACAACCACCAATCAATCGTTGAAATTAATTTATTTACCCAAACCTTCTATATTCTACATCTCTCTTCTTTTTGCTACCTATCCCAAGTCTATTCTCCTCAAATCCCCAATTGCTTATCGTCTCTCGTCTCTACGGTGTTAGAGGACATCCGAGCTGGCATTGCGAGCCTAGAACAAACCGACGCGCGTTCACCCTGACGGGCTCCCTCCCGGGTGTTCGTTTGGCGACATCTACCCACTCCCTATGGCAGCACGTCTCCGGGTGCTGTTTTGGGTTGCACATAACATGCTCAAGGTGTGGCAGCGCGATTCTACGTCAACACATTTTTTCAAGTATATAATAGTTAATACTTAATTAATCATACGATAATGATGTTACTCGTTTTGCGTGCAGCTTATAAGCCCACTCCAAACGCGGTCTCGAATGAACCATTAGTCTTATAAAGATTTGTGGTCTGAACACTCTACACATGAATGAATGGCTACACAAACGTGCCTTTAACTCAAAAGAACTTAACGCTTGTTTTTTAATTTAATCCGGTCAAGTTCTTCAACAGGGTCGTCAGATGAAGCTATCAACCTGCTTGTTCATATATTTGTTTAATTTGCAGAAACTTGTGGGGTAATCCAAAGATTCTAGTAGCTCTGCTTGTTTGTTGCCTAGTATGATATGATTGTGTGTAGTAGGGAAGAGCAATGTAGGCTAGGCATGTGAGGAACCTTAGTATGCCACATAGACTGAAGATACGGGGTCCAAAATCCGTATTCCCACAGTGCAAATGACCTCAGGAGTGAATTTCATTTTTCATTCAGCCCCTAACATTTTTGATTTCAGTCCTCGTATTCCTATTTATGCAAAAGTCCAAATTTTACAGCGAACACCTTAAAATCGAGAAAATAATATGAATCCCAACCCCCTCCCACCACCACCGGGTCCACCCCCACAACCCTCTCCACTTCCCCCACCTATGCCACCTCAGCGAGTTCACTGGCGACACCGCCGCCTTCGGCCTCTCCCTACTCCCCCACCTCGCTGATAAACTCCGCCACCAGTGGCCTCTCCTCTCTCCCCATCAGCACCTCGTCCACTCCTAGACGCCGCTCAAGCCCAACTCGCATGGGGATGCGGCGACGGTCGAGGAGGCCGAGGCAGCGACGGAGCTACCAAGCGGATCAACCTCGATGGTGGCAGTGTGGATTTGAAGTGGCACGGGAGCTCGGCCGCCACCGAAAATCAAGCGGATCCGGCTTGGAGCTCGACGGCACCGTTCGGATCTAGCCTAGCACGGGGTGGCGGCACCGACATGGAGCTCAGTGACGGAGCGCGCGGTGGATTGGCCTCTCTTCTCCTCCCTTGCCGGCTCTCATTCTCCTCACCGTCACACCTCCATTGTCGCGGAGGTGACTCCGATGACGCATGATCGGGGATGACGACGAGCTCTAGGCAACGCGGATCTGGATGTTGGACACCGGATCGAGCTTCTTTCCCCTTCCCTCTTCGGCAGCTCGAATTGCTCTCCCCTCTCACCTCTCCAGACCGTAAGCGTATCAAGAGAGAAGAGGAATGGCTCAGCTCACCATAATTGGTGCAGGCCAAATTCAATTAAATAGACCCATCTAATGAATAATCGGGAAAATTTACAGAGAATGGAAGGTGATTGTAGGGCTTACTATATGTCACGCCCCGATTTTCGATCGGGATTAAAAATTACCTAATAATACATTTTCCAGAAATTTAATAAAAATCAAAAGCAATTTAAACAAGTGAAATTAGCAAGGAAATCAAAAATTTCCTTTAAAAATCATGGCCGGAAATATTTTTGTAATATTCTCTGTGCCTTAAAGTACTCTCCAAAATTTTTCGTGAATTTTTGGAGCTCAAGAAATAATTTTAAAGTCACAAAGTTCATTTAACTGATTAAATTAAAGGAAAAACAAATTAAAAGGGGCTCTTTTGTTTTGGGCCGTTTTCGGCCCAAAACCCTCCCCCTCTTTCGCAGCCCACGCTGCCGCCCCCCTCTCCCCCTCCCACGCGGCCCACGGGCCCCGTCCCTTCCTCCCCTCTCCGGCCCAGCCACCCGAGCCGCCGCGCCTCTTCCCTCCTCGGCCCAAGGCGGCCCAAGCCGTCCCGCCTCCGCACCCCTCCCCCTTCCCGGGCCGGCCCGAGGCCGTGGCCCAAAGGCCGGCCGAGAGCCGCCGCCGCCTCCCCGCGCCGCGCGCCCGCTGACGGGTGGGGCCGCGACCGAGTCGTCCCCGACTCGGCCGGCCGCCGCGCCGCCCGCTCCGCCGCTTTTCCCAGCGGGATTCCCGCCGCGTCGCCTTTATATTCCCCCCCCCAGAGGCCCCTCCTCGTTTTCCACGCCGCCGCCCCAAACCCTAACCCTAGCGCCACTCCGCCGCCGCCGTTTTCCGCCGCCGTCTTCGCCGCCGGTAAGCGCCGCCGCCTTTTCCTTCTCCCCTCTCCCGGCCGCGCCGCTCGCTGCCGTGCGCGCCTCCCGCGCCGCCGTCGCCCGTGCGCTCCCGCACCGTCCCGCGCGCCGCCGCCTCCCGCGCGCCGCCGCGCCGCCGCCTCCCGCGCCGAAACCCTAGCGCCGCCGCGCGCCATGGCCGGCTCGGCCGAGCCCGAGCCCGGCCGCTCGGCCGCCCGCGCACCTCAGCCGTCGAATCGGCCACTCGGGCCGATCCCGGCCACCCGTTCCCGTCCCACGTGGCCGCCACGTGGCCACCGC